>VZTZ01001661.1:2087895-2135925 GCA_013400955.1 Drymodes brunneopygia
CCTCTCCCAGTCCCGCTGTTGGTCGCGCTCCGTGCCGTCGCCATGCCGTTCCTGGGGCAGGACTGGCGCTCCCCCGGGCAGAGCTGGGTGAAGACGGCCGACGGCTGGACGCGCTTCCTGGACGAGAAGAGCGGCGGCTTCGTGGGCGACATCAGCAGGTACCGGCGGCGGCGCGGTCCGGCCCCGCTGCCGGGCGGTGCCACCAGGGGGCGCGGTGCCGGGGCGGGGGGGGGACTGTGAGGGGCGGACGGGCCCCCTCGCCCCGGGCCGGCTCAGGGGACGCCCCGGTGTCGGCGGAGCGGGGTCGCTGTGTGGGTGACCCCGGCCCTGCCGGCGGAAGGGCTCGGCGGCCCCTCCAGGCCTAAAGGAAGCTCTGAACGGGAATCACTCAGCCCCCGGCGGGGTCCCCACGTCCTCCCCAGGCGGCCGGGCCGTCCTTGCGGCTGTGGAGTGTGGCGAAAAACCAAGGAAAACGTGAAACATTCACCTGCCCCGCGGCCAGAGGGCTGTGGCCCCGGGGAGCATCGCCAGGCTCTCCTGGGGGCCCTGGAGGTGGCTGCACACCCTCCCCCACAAAACAACCTTGCTTGGGGCTTCCCGGTCTCGGATTGGGCAGGATGATGTGTCTGAAGCCATAAATCCTCCCCAGGCCATGAGTAATGTACCTTACGTGCTGCTTGACTAATCTGGCTGCAAAACATCAACAAACCCCCTAGGTGGTGCGGGCAGGAAGCTTTGCAGCGCGTGGGTGTCGTGGGCTTGGGCCAGATCCCTTCTGTCAAAACCAAACTTTTCTCACAGAGCTGCATCTTCTCCTCAGCTGTGTGCTGCCCCCGGGCTTAGGGGTGGGTCAGGAATGCCCATGACAAAGGGACTTGGAGAGAGCAGGGATTTGCTGTGAGCCCCTTCTGCGATGTTACTGTGCAACGAGGCTTATGTAGCAGGTATCTCCTGCTCTCTTTCATGTAAGCTGTAAGTAAAAATCAAGTCTAGGTTTGTAATTTGTGAATAGGTAGAAAAATGTCTGGCTGATGGTAGTGTGTTGGGAATACTGAGTTTAGCATGGGTTTATACATCCCTTTTCCCATTTAAAAGCAAGGAGGTGACATATTGGCCCCAGGCTGAGGTTCTTGCAGTGCCAGGTCCAGGTGCCCAACTGTTCAACCTGTCAAGATGCCCTGGAGAAGTGTGTGGAAACCTGGCAGTACATAAACAGGGAAATAATCTGCCTCCCATGCTGGAGTTCGTCCACTGCTGCTGTTATGGTGGTTTCAGATTACAGAGTCATTCAGTAGGAAGTCAACAGGCAAGGGTGTGCTGTTGACATGTGAGATTTAAAGCAGATCCATCTTGTGCTCCTGGGCTCAGGGTTCTGCCACTGCATGGGGCGTGTTAACCTGACCTCCTGTTGGTTTTGTGCAACGATGATAAAACATGAGCTTGGATATTCCAAAACAGCTTCTTCCTTACTGCCATATTCTGTTCTCAAGTTTTGGTCTCACCATCATGGAAGGGGTACATGAAGCATGCATGGATGGGGTACATGAGCAGCTGAGATGTTCTGCTCTCAGGTTTAGGTGGTTCTGAGCAAGCTTCAGCTGGCAGAAATGTCTGGTTCCCCAAATCATTGTTTCTGTGAATGTTGTCTACCTTCAATGCTGCTGCTCTTCCCCTTCTGCAGTGTTACAGTGGAGCCCACAGCAGTGGTGCCTTCTCCACAGCTTGGATGCCCTGCAAGGGGGATGTGTAGTAGGAAGGGGGAGCTGAGGGGTCATGGTATTCTGTAACTGGGAGGGGTTTCTTACACCTCTGGGGCCATGTGCAGGTGCCAAAGCAGAACACCCCTCTGGATTGTGCCAGAGAGGATCTGGGTTCCTCCTGGGACTAAAACTCTGACTTGGCCACTTGACTTCTGCATATGCTGGTAGTGTGGCCATGGAGAGAGCCAGTGAACAGGGGAAACAAGAGGTCTTGTCCCACAGGTTTCATTCCTTTGCAGGAGACTGTGCTGAATAGCTGTCAGAGGCGTGTTTGGTATGGTGCTTGTTTGGGTTTTGTTTGAGACTAAGCAGTGTAAACACATGGCCTGTACAGGAAGCCTCCTGGCTGTGTAAGGGTCGTCATGGCTATTGCAGAGGAAGCTTGCCCAGGGCTGCGAGCAGCAGCAGCATGTTTTGGCACCTGTCAGAGCACCAGGGCTGTCTGAACCACAGCAGCTGAGAGGTGCAGCAAGGTGCCTGGGACCCTTCTTTGAGTTCAGGCCTGCAGAGAGCCATGTTTCACCCCCTGCAAGCTGCTAGAGCAGTGGGGGTGGCTCTGTTTTGCTCTCCTGGATGCATGGCCTCTCTTCTCCCTGGCACCTGCAAAGCACCCTGCAGCTCTGGGCAGCACCAGCTGAGAGCCCCTGGTGCTGCTGCCCTCCCCTGCCACCCCCAGGGATCTCTGCAGCGCTGCGGTGGCTGCCCAGGGCCTTCTCAGTTTCGTGTTCTGGCTTGGCTCTGCTGATTTGCAGGTCTGCAGAATGTGGGGATGTTGATGCACAGCCTCTTTATAGATAGCCTTTCATTGCCCTTGAAGGAAATAAGGGGTTGTAGCTCCCTTTACTAATAACACAGTTACAGCAGAGCTCCAGCAGAAGCAGACAATGGGCAGTCTTGAACAAGAGATCCTGGCTGTTAACTTGTGTAGTCGCTGCCATGTGGGGTCTGGAAAACCATCAGATAAGTCTGAACCTTAGCTAAGCTTTTCCTGTGAGCTTGAAATAGTATTTTGTGGGAACTCTTTTGTTAACAAATATTGAGTGCATATTTATGACTTCAGGGATGTCTAAATATGTCTTTCTGTAGCAGTCTGACTAGCTCAGAGCAGTCTGCTACCTACATTAGGAGGATATGGTGTTACTTAAGGATAAAAACAGGTTAAAGAGTGGAAAAGAACATTGCTCAGCAGTGCCCCAGCACTAAGTGTGTAATCTGTGTTACCTGCTCCTGTCATGGGTATCTTGGGTAGCCCAGAATTGAGGCACCAGAGGTTCCTTTAAAAATACCACTACTGGATGCTAAAACTGTGTGCAGACTACTTCTCAAGGGCAGCCTGCAAGGAGGCAGCTTTGGAGGCCACAATAAAAACCTGTGTATTTTCTCTCCTTGCAGGAAATATAGTGTTCAACAGACTGCAGAAATAAACAGAATCCTTGCTTTGTGTCATTCACAGCTTTTGCAAAAAAGATGATCACAACAAAGAGAATCTCTTCAACAGCATAAACTATGATGTTGCTGCCAAGAAGAGAAAAAAAGATCTGCTGAATAACAAAGCCAAGACTCAATGTAAGGCATCTTTCTGGACTTCTTGTGAAACAAAAGTTGCTGCAGAGGAATGGAAAATGCTTCATATCTATGTTTTTTGCACAGTGCATGAAGAGCCTTCCAGAGTCCTGAAGGGCTTTGCGCCCATGTTTGACCTAAGTAGGGAACTTGGATACAGTTTAACATGAAGATTTATGCCCCTGTTAGTAATCCCTGTTCGGAGGAGTTGTGCTTGTTGTGTTCAGATTTTTGTCATTTGTTTGTCAGGAGGGTAATTTTTTCCTATGGTACTTTCAAATGAACCAGTTCCAGTATTTTCCCCCTGTAGACTTCCTTGTGCACAACAGGCTAAATTTATTCTTCCTTCCATATGCATGTTGGGCGCTAATCTACATTACTGGAGGCTACGAGCCTGAATGTAAGCTTTGATCCTATCTCCGTGTGCGGAGTGCATGAAAAATGAAATAAGATTTCAGCTCGCTCAAAACAATAGAAGGCTTGAAATCTTTCTGTGCACACAGCAAGCAGCCGGGGTCTCAGATGGGGCACTGGGGGAGGACCCGGGGGAGCCTGCAGGGACATCGAGGTCTGTGTTGGGCTGATTGCAAGATAGGTACTGGAGTTACATGTGAAGGCTGCAAATGTAAACATACCCAGAGGAAACGAGTTACAATTCCCACACTGCTATTAACTCATTGTGCATCCCCCAAGATTTTGGAAGCCGTTGCCAAATTTGGCCCCTCAGTGTATTCAGTTCTCTGAACAAACAAATGTTACCATGACAGTTTTTGGCTGGATTCTGCTGTGACCTACCATTAAAAAGGACTTGATGCAGGGTCAGCATGCCTGTAACTGAGCCTGGGTCTGTCCTTGGACTTACAGTTCCAGGCAGGCGTACATTCCATAGCTTCAGTTCATTAATTTACAGGTTGCTCTAGGAGCTCAATATTTTCTTTATGGAAAGGAGTCCAGCAGGAGAACTTATTTTATAATAGCAGTTAAATTGCCAGTGTGTGGTGGAAGTAGGGTCAAAAGCCCATGTGAAAATGGGAGTGGGAGAAGGACTGAGCAGCATAACTGCTTATAGTACACGCTCTTCTGCAAACAGAGTTAGCAGTGTGTACTGGGTATTGGGAAGTTATTTTGGGGAATGGATGGGACAACTCCCATTCTGAGGGGAGGGAGGGGCAATTAGAAATAGGAAAATTTTGGTCCCACATAGTTTTTTCTTTTTTAGCAAGTTAGCTGCAAGCATAAGCATGCTCCTCTGAGCCTGACCTCGCTGCTAAAAGCTCTCTCTTACATGCCTGGTGTCTCATGACATTTTTGCTCAACTTCAAATTTGACATGCAATCCCAAGCCTGTAACCAAGGTAATAAATAGTTAATAAAATCAATAACAACAAAACCTGGCTGTCAGCCACACTTACTGTCTGGGACCAAAGAAGAGGAGGTGCTATGGTATATCTGTGGCTGGCAGATTAAACATTTACAGTCTTGAGCTGTGTCAATGAAACAGAAGCCCTTTCTAAGGCTTAGGGCTCCAGTCTCAAATGAAGCTGTACAGAAACAAAGCGGCTCAGCAAGTTGCTAGATTTGGTTTCAAGTGTGGTGGTGTAAACAAAATAATTTATACTAAAAGACAGTGGATGTTATAAGCAGAACAGAGATACGGTTCTCTGAGGTGGAAGATTAACTGAGTGAAATGTCTTTGTCCAAACAGATTTCCACCAGGAGAAGTGGATCTATGTTCACAAGGGAAGCACAAAAGAGGTGAGTGCCTTTATAGGTTCTTTGTTCTCTTTTCTACTGATTTTTACAACCAATGGAAGATCCTGTGCTGATATAAATCAGCAGAAGCTCTTAAGAGATAAGTGGAAGATCTGGCTTGTGGCTGGAATTTCAGTAATGATTTTAAGCCCCTATCAGGGATCCAGGGCTTGATGTACAAGGCTTTGTACATGTGTTTAAAATATGACTTGTTTGCTTCCCTCACTTGCAAAAACCAGCCATTTGCAGGCCAAGCCATAATACTGTTCTTGGCTTTCACCCAGTACAGTCCTAACATGGAAAATCATTGGAATTCATCACAACAGCTTGCTTGCACTCATGGAGAGAACTGGCTGTATGAGACTGCTCTGAACTCACAGTATATATTGAACCCCAGGAATGTGTGTCTCATTCTCACACGTAAATTCTTGGGTCATGAGCAGAGCTTGGGTCTCTCTTGGGAAAGTACCATAATCTACATTGAGCCGTGCCCATTCTTGATGTCAGTGAGTGCGGCTCAGCGGGAGCCAGGCCTGCCTCCTCTGGCTGTGAGTTGCTCCCATGGTTTGTACCCATCCGCTTGCTAAATTAAGTTGCTCTGGATCACGTCTACCTGGTTCTATCTGGACTCAAGTCTGCCAAAACATGACCCACAGTGTTTTTTCTTCTCAGCGCCATGGTTACTGCACCTTGGGAGAAGCTTTCAACCGGCTTGACTTCTCCAGTGCTATCCTGGATTCCAGGCGATTCAACTATGTTGTGAGGGTGAGTCAAAGTCCAGGGTTTATTTTGCTTTGGAGCTGATGGAGATGGTAAGTTGAGCACCAGTGGGATAATGGGAAGCACTGGCAAGCAGGAGATGTCTGAGCATGCAAGTGGGTGTGTTGGGCTTTGCTGCATGAAGTAATTTGTGGAAGTTGTGTGTGTGGATAGATGCCCAAAACCTTGTGTTTAGTCTTTTAAAATGGAAAGGGAGGAAAGTGGTGATAATGTAGATGAGCTGTCCTTAACCTAGCATTCCTACTATTTTTCCATTGTGTCATTCCATTTTGAAACCCAGAAAGCTTGACTTCTAATTCCTGAGTTTTCAGTTTTGGAAAAGAACATGGGCTCTTGGGAGATGCCATAGGGCAGGGGAGACCTCTTTGTTCCAGAAGCTCCAGTCCGAGGTCTGGAGTTTTGTCTCCATTGAGGTGATACAGGAGAGAGTCAAGATCAGTGCCATCAAGAGGTTCAGCCCATCCCCCTCATTCCCAAAATGCTCAGCTCCTAATTTCTCTGTTAAGGATCATGGTTGCTCTTAATCCTTTGTGGCTGGCAGTGGTTTCAGTAGGTGAAACACTTGTTTAGTCCTGATACCATTAGTTAATAAAAGAGTCATTAGCCTCAAGTTTCCTGTGCTCTAGCTTTGTGTAATAGGTCAGGGCTTTTCTTTTGGTGCTTCTCTTTTGGCTTGTGGTGGCCAAGGAGGTGGTAGTGGTTGGGGGACCTACTGTCCTGAGGGCTGTGGATGCTTGTATGTTTATCTGCATGTGATCTGCAAATTGATCTTGAATTTCAGAGTACTTAGCAAGATTTGGAACTCAATACAGTTTAAAAAAAAAGGCTATTAACTTGAGGGCTGTTTATGAACAGCTCCTTTCCATGTCTTGTGAGCAGCTGATCACTGGTGAGGCAACAGCTGTTCAGGTGTTAGGTTCTGGAACAAGCAGCAGTGGTATTGCTTTTCCTTTGAGTCAAGTGTCATGAAAAGTGTCTAAGGAAGAAGTTATCTGAGCAGGTTCACCTTGATTTGTTTACCTAGGCTGTCTAGGTGACAAGTCACCTGTGAAAGCCTCTGTCACCCTGGGAAGGGTACAGGCATCAGGGGTGATGACCCACTGGCTGTGTAGGAAGGGCAATCACTTGGATGTCCCACTACAGGAGTGGTGTCAGGGAGTTGGAATTCTAGGGGAGGCAAAGCAGGATCCAAGTCATGTAAACCTGGGTTGTCCTAGCTCTGCTGATCTTGGGACAGCTTGTTTTCCTGCTTGTGCAGAGGTGATCACCAGTGTTGAGATAGTCTGTTTACTGATATTGGATATATATGTATATATATGTGTATATATATATATATACACACACTCACAGCAGTATCATCTTCAGGGGGATTACTGGAGAAGGAACAGTTCATGCCAAGGCCATAACCCTTTAGTCAAATATAAAGAAGGAATGTAAAATCAAACTTGTTTAGTGCTGCAGATATCCCTTTGGCAGACTTTCTTATGACAGTGAAGAACTCCAAAGACCTCTGCTAAGCATGGCCTCAGGTCGTGCTGTGCTGCATGATGGGCTTCTGCTGCTTGGCCTGATGTGATGGACATCTTATATGGGACTGCAGTGGTTGAACAGAAGTCCCACTAACTTTTTTGAAGAGCAAACTTAAATTTCAGTGAAGTCAGTGTGGTCTGGTGGGCGATCTCAGACTGACCTTCTTCTCTCTTTTTCTCATAAGGACTTCATAGACAGCAGATCTGGGATGCTTTTATCAAAAGCAACAGTTTTGAAAGCTATGGAAGCTGACATGTGTCCTTGTTTCTACAGATTACCTCTCTTCTGAGCTTTTAAGAGTAGCTTTCCCCTAGTAGTTTTTCAGATAGAGTACTACCAAGAAGTATGAGGCTTTCTAATTGAGGTTGACTTGTGGTTTGGCAGTTTAAAGAAGATATTAAACCTGGTACCATGGATCAAATTGTAAAATTGACTTCTTAAAATGAAAGGCTTGTATCGGCCAAGTCTCCAGTGGATAGTAGTTCATAAAATGCCTTATATGCCAGACTTACTCATGAAAAGCTCTGCCTAGATGTGGATCATGTTTACAGTCCTTTGCAAGTCACAGGCCTCCTAGAGCACACAGATGGGCAATCTGTCACATGGAAAATGCCTTGAATATTGGCAGGCAAAACGTTTTTCCCTTCCTTCCCTCTTCTTGTTCTCTCTAGTTGCACTCCTTGCTCAGGGTATCTGATATTAATGTCATGCTACTTAATTCATCAAGCAAATGCTTTTCAATGAGGGGAATTTGGAATTGGAGGCTGGGAAAGAATATCTTGATGTCTGTAGGGGAAGAAAGGAGAGCAGCAGCTGCAGGTTTGAGGTTCTGCTGGCTGCACTCAAGCTTGCCCTATAGAGAAATAAGCTGCATCACATTCTGGTAGCAAAATGGGCTTTCAGGCTTAACATGAACTTACCTTTCTGAATTTCCCTGAACTTAACTGAACAGTGCTGAAGTGTGTTGCTTTCTTGTCACAGAAGTTTCTGCCTTAGATACACCCAAATTAAGTTCTTGGAGTTTCTAATGGTGCACAGATAAAATAGGCACCTCCTTCAAGTGGGGTGGAGGTATGAGCTGCAAGAAGCTTGGCAGGTATTTTTCATAGGCAAATACTATCAACTGGAGCCAGTAAGTCCATGTAACTGAAGCAGAAGAAATTTTTGTCCAACATCAGTCTTATTTTGATGGTCTGCTGGTACAGCTCTGGAAGAGCCAAGTTATAGGTATTGGTGCCATGACTTGGTCCGTGCTGAGCCTTCAAATTAGTGCATCTGCTTACATGTTACAGAACAATCAGTGTCCCCTTTTCAGGGCTGATAATCAAGTGTGTGATTGATGCAGGGGACCCAAACTGTTGTTGGTCTGAAGCAGCCCTGGTTTCTCTGGTCTTAGAGATTTAATGAAAAGACTGGAAGCGTTCTGTAAGCATAATTAATGGATGCAGAGACAAAGACTTCTGCAGCCCAGAAGTTGGTTCTCCTTCAGGAACACAGTGTTCAGATGACAGATTTTGCAGGCTGCTTCTTCGGAAAGAGATGTCTCATATGATGGTTGTGTAGTCTCAAGGGAAGGTGCTGTTTCTGATCATAAAAGCTTAGGTCAGGTTAAGCTGCCTGGACACAACTCTTCTAGAATAACATGATCTACGTTGTGTGCAGCCTTCTGAAGTAGTCTCTTAAATTTGCTTTGTAAGTTTTAATAGCAGTGAGCTCCAGGGGTCCTGGATTTATGCTGTCCTGAAAGAATATCAGCTGGATGCTGTCGCATGGAGATCTGTCAGCACCTGCACTGTAAATCATTATAACTCGCCTTGCTCTTGCTCCACCTATCAGCTGACAGCCAGTGTGACATTTCAGCCACCAAAAGTGAGGGGCTGTGAGAGGAAGGTGGGGCTGGAGGAGGAATTCTCATTTTTCATTTTTTCTCAGCAGTGCAGATGTGAGGAGTCACATCCCCAAGCATCAGGAACTTGTGGATCCCCACACAATGCAGTCCAGCTTTCATATAACTGGCTTGAGGTATTCAGCAGAGAATTTACACTTTAGTCGCTTAAGACTTGTGATTTTAATCACTATATAGCATTTCCCTTTTTGAGTCAAGTTTGTACTCTCCTGCTCAGCACAGCAGGACTGCTCAGGATTTTCTGGCTCTGTGTCCTGTAAGCCCCAGCAGTGGTTATTTGGGGTATGGATTGCCTGCACACTCCTGGGTTGAACCGAGACTGTGGCCAAAGTGCCATCTGGCTGTAGCAGGTCTAAGCAGTGCTGCACACAGTCATGGGTGCACAGCAGTGTTTTCATGGCCCTGAAACAGGGACCCTAGTTCCCTGCCACATGGCACTGTTCTGTTTGCTATTTTTTATCTTGTGCTTATAGGGGGAGAAGGATCTCCTCTGCTGCTGAAGCTGAGAGGCTTCGTTGCACTGCCTGCTCCAGCCTGATGGCTGGCAGATTTGAGCAGGAGCTCCACTGCACTCAGGGGAAGTGAACAGGTTACTGCCCTACTGTGGAAGATGCTGCCTCCTGCCAGCTTTGCAGAGGCTCTGGGATAGCCCACTGCATCTCTTGCCTTCTCTCTTTAGTTTTGGCAAACTTCTGATAGCAAACAAAATAGGGGCAAGAGTGTGGGAAGGATTTTTTCAGTGGAGCTACTAGGTCACCTTTCTCAACCTCCGAGGAGCTGGAAGAGTGAATTTGGATCTAATGCCCTGTTTTCCAGAGGTGTTACAGACTTCCCAGCTCCAGTTAAAATCGGCTGGAATGCAATTACTTAGTGTATTTGCAAAGCAGACCCTTTAAAATTGCTCTTAACCTTTCCCTGTGCACTCTCTCCTACCATCTGTCCCTCTCAGTTGAGCGTGGGCTGGACTTAATGCAGCCATATCATAACAGACTCTTGCAGCTCTCCAGTCTTTTTACCCTGCTCAGCATTAATCTGAATTCATCAGTCTGTATTAAGCAAGTGGCAACATTAGTTTATTTTTTTAATACTGCTATAGACCCCAATTTGGCAATCCATTACCTGAGACCATACTTGGGGACTGTACCAACACCAAAAGACCCCCAATGCACTTGAGCATGTGGGGCACAGATGAACTGTACTGCTCATCTGATTTTTGTGTATTATATGAGCACAAAAGAATAAAATGTCTTTTGATTTGGAGGACTAGCTAGTTTGCTTCAGTCAGTGATCCCTGGGGAGTGGAGTAGCCCTAGAAGTATTCACAACATAGTTTTCATATGGAATTTCATCCTGTGTTTATTACTGTAGGAGAAGGGAGGTGACACATGATATGAGCTGGTTCACTGAACATAAATTGAACCTTGATAAACACAGACAGGGCAAATTTGAATCTGTTCCTTTGGCTAAATTAATTTTGTACCAATTTAGTGTTCTTCAAGGAGCTGAGATTTTTATCCTGATTCTTCTAAAAGAATGGCCCTGGCGTCCAACTCCTTTGATATTACATTACATGATGCTTATCACTGCATGCATTTTGGTGTTTTTAGTAATGGGCACAATACTGCTAACACCCAGCCTGGGGGAAGCTGTCTCTGTGCCAGTTCCCAAACAGTGCAATCTGGAGACAGCAGTTGTTTGTGCACAGACGAGCTGATCTGGGTGCATGTGTGGCCAGTGTACAGATGGAGTCTGGTAAATTGATCACTATATTTAAAGGTCTGAAGGCTAAACAGTTTAGGGTAAGCAGAGTATTACAGAACTGCTGTAGGATATTAGTTGGATTTTTTTTCTTATTTATTCATCCAGTATTTCAAAAAGTGAAGAAAAGACCTTTTATAAGCTTTTCAAACATCTTGCAAGCTGCCTTGTTTTTAGGAATATTTAGTTATTGTGGTCTCATTTAGTTGATATAGCCAGAAAATCCACTCATGCTTGTGCACCAAATATTACCCAAGTCTTCCTGCATCTCCTTTTTCCTCCAAACAAGCCAAGAAAACAAGCAGCCTGCCCTTCACAGGAGTTAGTGCAGGTTTTTTTTCATCTTGGGGTTTTTTTTTGGTCATGTGAGGTGCAAGATATTAATAGAATGTAAACTCAAAGCCATCTGATGGTGGTGTTGGCCTGGATATTAAACAGAAGAAGAGATTGGTCACTTGAGGCAACTTCACTGCTCCTAAGTGGCAGTCACATGCCAGTGCCCCAGATGAGCAGAGCAGTCTCCCTCAGCTCCTGCTTCATGGCAAGCTGCCGGTGACTTTTTGGATACATTCCTGTCATTCTTACAGCAGGGCCAACAGTTCAGCTCATCACTTATCAAGTCTAGTCAAAAGCCATCTTAGTTACTTGACACAAGTAGTTGCACCTTCTCTGGACTCCCTGTGGTGCCAGCAATGGGATACTGGAGCTGCAGATGATAAAGGATTAATAAGCTGGTCATGCGGCAATGTGTTGATTGATTTGTAGCATAAAAGGTTTTTCCTTTCCTTTCTAAATTAAAACAGAAGGCTATGTACATCCAAAACAAATGGACTGACATGTGGACAGTCTGTGCATTTATATAATGTTGGGGGAAGGGAGAAAGGCTGGTAAGATCACAGGCCACATGATCTGCAGAGCATGGTCCATAGGAAACTTCCCCAGCTGTTCTTGTGGCACAGAGATGGGGAAGAGAGAGCACCCTTCCCTGTGGGAAATACTTCCTTTAACAACTGCGGCCCAAATTCGCTGTTCAGCTTGCTTGAGTCAGGAGGTCAGTGAAAGGAAGTAAATTCTACTCAAAAGTAAAAGCAAGATTTTCATTAGGAAAGGTTAAAAAGTAAAGAGGGCAGACAGGGAAAGGTGATTCGTTGTTGTAGTTGTTAGAGCTGAACAGGGGAGGAGACCTTAGGAGAGAAGGGGTTTGTTGTGGGGAGTATTTTTGTTCCTCCTACAGTACTTAACCTTTCTGTTGTGGCGACGGCGCTCTGACAAAACCCATGCAACCCAGGAGTTGACGTAGATTGTGGAGTCTGATTCTCATTAATGCTTGGTCAATAATATCCCCATCCAACCAGGCATTTGCTTGTGTTCCCTTATGACACTGCTTGTTTATGCCCCAGTGGAGGATGGTGATGCTGGCTGTTCGCTGTTCCCTTGGTGTGAATAGCGGCTGTCAGTCCAAGCACCACTGTGGTTTCTCTGCATCTCTGAACCATGAAATCAAGTTCCCTCTCCCCCCACACTGAAGATAATTAAAGTGCTTTTTTTTTCCCCCACCTTTTTTCATATGAGCTTATTTGGCCTCTTTCCTTCCCCTTTGCATTACTTTGCTCTGTTGTTCTATCTCCTTTTTATTTTCAAGCAGCAAACAAGTCTCTGGACTGTTTTGCTGTGTCATGTGACTAGGAGTCAAGATTAGAAAGGTATCTCTGTGCTCTAAGGCTTGCAACTTCTATTTTTATCCACAGCTGTTGGAGCTGATAGCAAAGTCTCAGCTGACGTCACTGAGTGGCATTGCCCAGAAAAACTACATGAACATTTTGGAAAAAGTGGTTCAGAAAGGTAAGAAACAGAAGTAGTGAGGGGGAGTCTGATTTAACCTGATGTACTTTGGTGAACCACATCCTTGAGAATAGTCAGGCGATGCAAAATGGGTGAAGAGAGGCACCACTGCTTATTTCTGTAGTGCAGTTCTGCTTTCTTTTCCTTCAATGAAGGACGTGGGGGGAGGGGAAGAAATGTCTGTGGTCTGGTAGGTATCTTGAGAGGTGACTCCTCCTTTTCCAGCTTTCCTCACTACCACCCTTTCTGCATCCTACTGAGTCCTATTTCTGACTGCAGGAGATCTGTCTGCTCCTGCCCTCGGCCAGGCATCTCTCCTGCTGCCTTGTTGGCAGCATGCTGTACCTACTGCTCCCACTGCTCTGGAGGGGTGTCTTCACCTGTTCAGGGGAATGAATTGTGGTTGAGATGTGGATGTTTAGCTGTCCCTGAAGCCTGGGCATTGACAACAACCTATTACACATAATGAGAAATGCACATTAGCAGTGGTAGATGGGGAAGAGATGCACATAGACAACTTCTTTCACAGTATCAGAGGGGAAAGCTGGCTGGTTGCCAGTGGCTGGAAATGGGAAGTGCTGCAGAAATGGCAGATCTCATCTGCTTATCCTGGGAGGCTCTCTTTCCATCTGCTGTCTAACCTGCTGTGACTGGCTAATGTTTAAGTGCTTCCCTCTAAAAAGAAAAGCACAGGCTGGCTCTCTTGGCCTGTGAAATTATAGCAAATGACTTGCCTGAGAAAGATGTAGATTCAAGAGAAGGGTTTTGACAATTCCCATTTTTAACTTTTCCTGTTCTCCCGAAGTCCTTGAAGATCAGCAGAATATCAGGCTAATACGGGAATTGCTTCAGACCCTCTACACATCCCTCTGCACGTTAGTTCAACGGGTCGGCAAGTCTGTCCTGGTCGGAAACATCAACATGTGGGTGCACAGGATGGAGAGCATTCTCCACTGGCAGCAGCAACTGAACAACATTCAGATCACCAGGGTAAGCACAAATCCTGAAAGCTAAAAATATTGTCTCCTTCATGAAACCTTTTTATGTTAATGGCTCTCATTTGGGTGACTGCTTCCTAGTATACTCCCAGTGCAAGCACAGACTGGAAGGACCTGGAGTTGCCAGAATAACTGGATGCATTCCTAGCATTACTTGACCCCCTTAATTCAGACTCGGTGTATGTAACCCAGGATTGTGCTCGAGGTTACTGGTCACAGACTGTGGCTTGACTCCATAACAGCTGTGAAGTGCTGTGTGAACAGAGCTGGACAGAAAACCATCTCCCCTCTTCAGTCCTCAGAGGCCAGGCCTCAGTGTGAAAAGTCAACTCAGGCTTTCTCAAATTGAGCAATTGCCTTCGAAACTTGTTTATCAGATAGTTGAGGTTTTTAGATTTGCTTAATCTGTAAATTAAATGCAAATATTCAAATAGCTGCATAACTTCATGCTTCCTGGCTGAAAATATCAGTGATTCTTCCAGTAGTCTGGAGCTACCTGCTCCAGCTGGATGAGTCTTGCTTTCACAACATCTGGTTCTTTTCAGCTGCATCTGTGGGGATGGGAAGGATGTGTTAGATGATGAATTCCTAAACTGGCTTTACATGGGAATCAAATCTGAACTTGTTCTATTTCACACAATCACAGATTTGATGTTGGAATAGACCTCTGGAGATCATCTGGTGCAACCCTTCTGCTCAAGCAGGGATACCAGCAATAAGTTGCCCAGGACTATATATACACTTGTTTTTTCTACTTCAAATGGATGCTTACTCCACAGAAATGCTAAAGCTTTCCCCCCATGCTGATATTTGTGTTGGTGTTCCCCTTGTAGTCTTGAAGAACTCTGCCTATTCTGACAAAAGTGCATCAAAACGTTGCTTGTGAAAGAAACTCTTTTATACCTACTTGTGTAGGTTTGCAGACACTTTTTCTAAGGTAAATAAAATAGATGTAGAGCTTGCAAAAAAAATTCATACCACTGAAGATAACTTCAATTCAAACTGGAACAAAACCAGCTGAATTCAGAAAAAGAAAGCAGTTCAGCTCTGTTCAGCCAGTTACTTATGGTGCAGTGAGCTTGTGGTGTTTCTGAAGGGGGAAATGTCTTGCAGCATCCAAGACCTAAATCATTAAAAAAAAAAAAAAAACAACAGAAAACCAACCTTGCAAAGTGTTATATGTGCTACAACTGCTTTAAAAAAAAGACAAACTTCTGTCCAGAAAATGACAGCATACTCATCTGTTCTGGTCTAATCTTTGTTCTTTCTTTAAAAAAAGGTAATGCTCGAAAAGTTCTGGAAAAGAGTACTGAGGGAAAAGTAGTAGCAGATAAGTTTTTGGCCTGATTCAGAACACCTGTAAGGGTTTGCTTGAGTCATACAGGTTTTTTCAGAAAAAGATACAAGTGTGAGCTTTGGGTTTTATTTTTTGTTTTTTGACCCAAGGGTCTCTGAGCTTACTCTTGCATGTTGTGCCCTAGCAAAGCTTATATGTAGACAGAGTTCAGAAGAATGCAAAATACAGCCTGGCAAGGAAGAGCAGTGGGACATGATCCAGGGATCTAGTGCATTTGTCCTACCCCCAAAAATGCCTCAGGCTGTCACAGAAAGGAATGTCCTCTGGACACTGTAGAGACAGTTCCCTCCTGGAGCGTTTGTGTCGGGTCTGCCAGGCAGGTGGTGATGCTGAGATGGATGTTTTGGTTGAGAAGCTCTGGCCCTTGCAGGTACTGGGCAGTGTTGCTGGTTTGGGCAGGCCGGCACTGAGGCACTGGAGGGAAGGCAGGAGCTGCTGCTGTGCAGACGTACTTATTGTTCCTCTGGAGTCTCCCATGCCATGGGATGGCTGGAGATGGAACCACATGATTAAAAGCAGCCTCAAAAAAGTGTTCCCCTGCTGCTGGTGGGCTGTGTGCTGCTTGTTTGAAACAGTTAATAGCTCTGCCAGAGATGAGGCGGGTGCTGTGACTCTGCAACTTAAAATAGCAGCATCTCTGTGCAGGGTAAAGGATGAACTTGGCACATCTGTCGAACATTGTTTCTTTGTTGGAGCCCAATCCTAGAAGCTGCTGTTTGCCTTAATAAGGCTGGAGTTGGTTTAGAAGCTGCAGCTGGAGGCCAGGTTGTGGTCCTTGCTGGTGCCTTGCTCCTGTGTATACCTTGAATTTGTCCTGAGTGCAGGACATGCAGATCTACTGTGGTCAGTTTGTCCTGGAGTTGCACCCCATATGGACTGCAAAACAATCCTGGACCCTGTGGAGGCTAAGCAAAGGTGGATGGGGGTGCTATTTGTCTCTTTAGGCTAGGATCTGCTTTAGTGTGGCTGAACAGCCTGGAAAACCAAGGCTGCAGCCTGTGGGAAAGGGGCAGGTCCTTCAAGTGTTCCCAGGGGAAAAGCTAGGCCTGCCAGCAGTGACCTGGGAAGCCATGCAGGGAAAAATCCTGCTGTGGGTACTCGACAGCCACTGCTGTGGCTGCTGCAAGATGCTGTGATGACATAAGCTAAAACACATGTCAGAAGAGCATGAGATTCCCAGCAGTGTGTGTAACCAGAGCTGAACTTGAGAAGTAATGCCCATCTGCCTCATGGTTGAGAGACCTGGATAGACAATAGCTGATACCATGATGGGGCCAATGTCCTGATGTAATGAAAGCTGATGGTGATGCTTCAGGGAGCAGAGTCTCACAAGTATGGATGTGGGGTGGACAAAAAGGAGAGAGGAAGACTTGGACTGCAACTCTCCTAATTGTTGTACTACAGATACATGTCCTCTTCCTTGAGGTTATCTCAAACTGTTCTGGGGCAGAAGGTCAAGTATTTCTATGTAAAATGTCTCCTTTATTTAGAAGAGGGAACTGCTTTTGTCCTCTGCATGAAGAAGTTTTAAAAAAGCAGTAGCTCTGCTGCAAGCTAGGATTTCTTAGGTTTTCAGCTTCCTGGGAGCTCAGTTTTGTCTGTCTCTTCCAGCCTGCCTTTAAAGGAACCACTTTCACCGACCTGCCGTTGTGTTTACAACTGAACATCATGCAGCGACTGAGCGATGGGAGGGACCTGGTTAGCCTGGGGCAGGTGGCTCCTGACCTCCAAGTGCTCAGCGAGGACCGGCTGCTGTGGAAGAAACTGTGCCAGTACCACTTCACAGACAGACAGGTACAAGGAGAGCTGCAAACTGCCATCAGTGTCTGCCCTGCCTGTTCTCTTACTTTGGCTGTCTCTTGGATCTGAGGGCTATGCAGCAAGCTGATAATATAGGCTGGCATGAGAATGGCTGTGAAGATGATTTATATAGAGGGTTTTACATGCCACAGCAATGATTCCTGAAATAGGAGCTTGAGGAATTAATCATACACTGAACTTCAATCCTAATCCAGGTGGGAACAACTGCATGACTTGCAGTTGCTCCTTGCCCCACGTGTGCAGGGAAAACGTGCAGGCAAGCTTCAGCAATCGCCCTGATGTCCCAGGGACTGACACCCTTGCAGAGAATCTTTGTGGATGTGGTCCATGAGCTGTACTCTCTTGCCCTTTAGAGCAAGAAATCCCCTCTGAGCTGTTCTTTGAGTGACGGGATGGTATGTGGAAAGCAGCCCTGCTGCTGCCCACTTTGTACCTGTGTAAACATCTCTGGCAGGCTGGTAATCATCTGGGATCATCTAAACTTCAAAGTAAACAAACAAAAATCTCTCTCTGTTTATGGGTGTCTGGGATGTTTATACTAGACCTCTGCACTTCAGGAACTATGTGCCAGATTTCTCTGCTGACTTGACTTTATTTACTCTGAATCTGACTTGGGAAGTGACTCCGGAGGAGTTATTTCTATTATTAAGTAAATTCAAATCCAGCCTCTGCAACTAATGAATCCTAAAAGAGATGGGTGTCTCCCAAGCTAACATGATAAATCACTGACTCTTAGAGAAAAATACCTCAACTTCTACAACTGTTAAATGCAACTCTACTTGCTGTGCTGCCAGCCAGAAACAGTGGTCAAAGTAGTATGAAATAGCTCCCAGGGTTTCAGGCCTCCTACAGTGAAACTGATGAAGTGGGAATAGACCCTCATAATGGTATTGGGTGAGGCTGTTCCCATCAGGAAAATGCTTATAGCTGGATATCCAAAGCAAGAGCTTTCTTGGTGTTGCAAGGGACCTGTTACAACACTGGTGAGGTTGACATGCGAGGGAGAGAATGTCATGAGCTGAACAGAGCAAATCAGTGTTTTGACCTGCTGTAATAGTGTGTATCTTTTCTTTAAGATTCGCAAACGTCTGATCTTATCTGACAAAGGACAGCTGGATTGGAAAAAGATGTACTTCAAGCTCATAAGATGTTACCCACGGAAGGAGCAGTATGGTGATACGCTGCAACTGTGCAGGCACTGCCACATCCTTTCCTGGAAGGTATGAGGTGCTCATGGGACAGACTTGATAGGGGCAGGAGCCATGGGGCATCCTCTGATTCCTCTGATTGCAGCTGGCTTAGGGTTTTGCAGTTTGTTTGCCTGCATGGCCTAGTGAATTTCTGCATCTTAATTCTCCCTCAGCTATTAAGACCCTTTCTTCTCTGTGCTTCAGAGATCCCATCTTTATCTTGAACATGAGTAGTGTCCATTGGGGCCAGAGGGTTGGAAGATGGGCATGTTTTAGGGCTGCCTGCATAGAAATCATTTTAGCACTGCCAGCAGCTTCCTCTACCCATTACATGGAAGTGGAGGTCTTGGCAACAGGATTAGCTGGAATGAAAGCTGAGAGCTGCAAAACAGCCCAGGAAAAAAATCTGATGACCACTGTGGTGATATGCAAGGCATGTCTCTGGAGTTAAACTTCTGTAGCTGATGGTAGGCTCCAGCCCTCTCTTCCCTTAGAAGAGGGGAAAAGAATTAGTTGGATCTTTGCTGCTTCTTTATTGATGACTTTCCCCTAAGATTCTAAGCTCAGTTCTGAGCTGTCTTATTCTGTGCTCTGCTCTATCTATTTGCACATGGGATGTCTGGCAGAGGGGCAGTGCTCAGTTGCCTGATGCTTTGGCACCCTTTCTGCAGCCTCTCTAAACAGAACTGTTTTCTCCTTTCCCAGGGTACTGATCACCCCTGCACAGCCAACAACCCAGAGACTTGCTCCACCTCTCTTTCACCACAAGAGTTTATCAACTTGTTCAGGTTCTGAACTTGGGTCACCGCAGCTTATGTGATTCCTACAGGACACTTTGTCACAGAGCTTGGACACTCCATTTGTAAATAGTGTAAATATTCATGTTTGTTTGAAGCTCCTGAGTCAAGGAACAAGAGGATTTCAGAGATGAAAGGTGAAGTTGCTCACTGACATGCAGCACTTAAGGAATACAGACTTCATAGGACTAGTATATAAATACAGCATGTTGTATAGAGTCCCTTTTTTATCATCAGAGTACAAGATACAGGGCAAAAAAACCTCTTTTTGTTTTTAGAAGTTAAAAATGAATTTGCCCCGCATCCATTTGAGAACTCTTTTGGTTTGTTTCTAATAGTGAGAAAGCAATATGAGGCTAGGACTGTTGAACTGTTCCTCCGTCTGGTTTTATTTAGCATATGTATTTATAAATATGACATTTTAGAAATATTTATGAAAAATATCCCTGTGACAAGTTTAATAATACTTTTGTGCTTTTAAAAGGACACATTCTGAAATAGTTAGGATAGAACTCTAGCCTACTTGTGAGACAGAATGGCAACATACCACTTTCTACCTCTAATAGATTGAGTACCTTTCAAACAAAAATCCAGTGTACAATGTGAACTTTTGTATTTTGTACAATGATTTAAAGGGAAATGTTTGTGATAGAAAGCATCTTTTCTTGTATTAATGCTTACCTCTTTACATTAGTTTTCTTGCTCTACTCAGTGCTTGAATGCCTAGATGATAGGCACCATATGAATACCTAAGACTTTACTCCATCCTCTTTTAATTTGTTGGTTTTATGAAAGACTAAGCAAATGGGAAAACAGAAGACACAAGGATGAGCATTATCTATAAGGGAGGAAGTTCTATGATAGGGAAACAAAGGACTGGATTTAATCTCACAAGGTAAATTCTTATCTGCTTCACTAGGTTAATTGCACTAGTTGAAATCCTAAGTGAGGTTAGAATCTGCTTTTTAAAGCCTGTGTTTTCCAACATATACACTGCTCTGTATTCCCACTGCTGTCAAGTGAATTCAGTCATCTTGGAGCTGGTAAAATATAGGGAGAACTGGGCCATTGAATCTCATTAAATGATGCGGTTTTTATTCACTGGAAGACTGGCAGCAAATCTTTAGTTTCAGAGCCCTGGAGCTTAGGGAGTGATTAGTATTTAGCAGTCAGGACTGGGGTAAGCAAGAGATTTCCAACATGGCATTTGACATCTTTGGGTCTCTCTCCATGCCGGGGCAAAGACCCAAGGATGCCAGTCCCTTCTGCTTCCAGTACTGAGGTGCTTTATGGGATCTTCTGACCCTAACACAGAGCTAAATTTTCAGTCTTACAGTGCAAGTGGCCACTTCACTGTGGCTGTGATCAGTTGTATGCAATGCTTCACTTTTCTCTACAGTGGAGCTTAAAGAATCCAGCTCATAGATAGCAATCTGAAAACCTGCAGTGGAAAGTTTTGCTGTTTGCCAGTAGATTTCCTGTATAGCACTTTCTCTGTGTATGATGTAAGCAGGATACCTCGGAAGGGTAAATATTTAGTGGGTTGTGTGTGACTATGTACAAAAATTGTGAGGAAGAGGAGTACTCAGGACAATTCAGGAAGAACTACTTGAGTTAATTATTGTTAAATATGCTGTTCTTTTTTTACATTTTTATAACTGACTTTGAACACTTTTCTGCAGCTGTTTGTATTTTAAAATTACATTATTTGTGTTTTTGCAAACTAAATCACTTTGCATATTCTTGGAAGAGATGCAAAAAGGGGAAAAAAGCTGCCTCCAGATGGAGCAGTGGGAAGAGGGGAGGAAAACAAGGAAAATGCTGACAAGAACTGCCCTTCTCCAGCCACCTAACAGCAAATCCTGAGTTTTTGCTCTTCCAGAGAGCTTTGTGAGCCTGTTACCACCCTTAGCCATGGCCCAGAGCTTGTCACTCTCCAGACATGAGGGGAAAACACATGCAGGATAACAAGCATTATCTTGGTGTTGATGCCCCATTCGACTGCTGGTGGAAAGCATAAGCCTGCTGATCATACTCATGTCAACTGAAAGTGATTTAAAAACTGCTACCTTGGAAAAATACTCTTGGGCTTGTTTGGGGGATGTTTGTGAGTAAAGGAGGCCAGTTTCTGTTTTCCTTCCTGTTGATGGCAGCGGGTAGACAAGGCTGAAATCTGGCTTCGTGAGTGAGGACATTAAGGACAGAAACTTGCAAGTGAAGTGAGTGAAACGTTGCCACTGAATTTGGAGAGTCCTGTAGCTCCTTTTTCCAGCAGTGAGAAGACCTGTGCCCCTTGACATCTTTTGTTTCCACCTCTGACTTGGGGTTGGTTTGTTACGTTGTTTTGCCTCTGCCACCCACGGTGAGCCAACCTGTTATGATGGGGAGGCAACAGTATTCTGGTATGAAATGCTGCAGCATTCTGCCTACTCTGCATCTGTGCTTAGCACTTACCCTCTGTGAGACTGTGACGCTGAGTGAATTTTAAGCTCAGGTTTGAATCTGGCTTTACTGCGTTCCTTGCATAAGAAGATGGAAATTCTCAACATTGAGCTGTGATTTGGGAATATCTCTGCTCCAGCCATTGCTTCTATCAACCCTTCACTCTTCTACCCAGAGAGCATGGGTCATACTGACAACAGATTTAATGTGCAACTGAGGCTCCTATTTATAAAACTTCAATTACTGTGTTTTGTTTCTTAGCAGTGTAAGGGTCAAAGTGCTGAAGATGATTTGTTATACGTAGTCGCTTGTGTGAGGTCTTGGGATATTGCTGTCAGCGTCCAAACTGAGCAGCAACTACTGTACAGAACAAAACAGACTAAACAAAAAGAAACAGAATAAGCCTTATTCAGTTACTGCCTCAGTCATTGCCCTCCTGCTGCAGCAATTGTCAAAGATGGCCTTGGTCTCTTTGGGGACTCATTGTTTCTCGAGTGGCTGGTACAGGGAGATGTTGCAGTGAATTCAATACTCTTGGTTTGTATTTAAAACAAAATGCTGTTGCATCCAAATACCTTACTCTAACCATTTACAAACAAAGCAATCACTATTTTAGTGGTGGAAAGGCATCTGCTTTGGCTGAGGATGGCAGAGTAACAAAACTGACAGTGATATCAGGAGCTTCCAGGCTGGATGGTTTAAGGCTGCTCTCAGGCAAAAAGGACCTCTTTATTTTAAGACAATTGTGGCAAAGCTGTTATGAAGGGGAAAACAGACTTTTGCTTGTATTTTGGAAATAGAATGTTCTTTTCAAATGACATTTCACCTTCCAGTTAGTTGATGCATTTCCATTAGATGTGCATCAGTTCTTATATTAGGAAAGGAGAGCTTTTCCTCTATTTGAGGTTTTCTCTTGCCAGCATATCCAAGGAAATATCACTGTCTTTAGAGGATGTATTAACTAGTGCAACAGCGTAGAATGTGGTGCTGTGAAGAGGAAAAACAGATCCATGCAAGGCAGGAGGCTTAGGAAGGGAGAGATCTCAGAGATTTGTTTCAGCTTTCTAGAAGAGGCCAGCTTTTGATGTGGTGGCCACTTCAAGAGGCACGATTTCAGCTGTACATACCTTAAGCCATTTATACTAACTATGGTATGCTGAAGTTTGATCATAAAATGCATGTGTACCTCCTCTTATGTTTTTTGGGTTTCTTTTTTTTTTTAACTGTCGGAGTTCTAGATCCTTTATTATGTAAAGTGATTAGGAAGATGTGTATTTCTCTGAAGACATTGCTTTGTATGTAAACATTTAATTGCACCCTGCCACTTTCTGTGTATAGGAATATATTTTATATTATTTTTCTTTGCTCCAGGTTTTAAACTGTTTGTATTCCCATTTGTTTGACTTTTGTGAAGCTGTCACCTTCTAGAACATACACAGGTACTAAACCAGCTTTTCCTGCCCAGAAAATTCTTTGGCCCTTAGTAGCTAGAATTTCATTTAGAGCAGGAACATTTCAAATCCTATTGTGTAGCAAAGAAATCAGATGTGCTTTTCACACTGATCTCCTGCTTGGTACAGCAAACCAGCATTGTCCTCTGCGGTTGTCCTTACAAACACGTTGCACATCTTCCCCATAGATCAGCACCTTGCCAAAAAGACAGCTTTAAATTAAAATGTCCCTCTTTGTAGCTGGCCTCTTTGCACAAGCACAGGCCCTGTGAATCTGATGGCTGATCAGGCTGGTATAGACTCACTCCCTCCCTCAGGGTTTGGCACTGTGGTGTTGTGCCTGTGCTGCTTTCTCAGCTCATTGCTTGTGCTGATGCTGGTTCTAGGCTCTGAAGCCGTGGTCAGCCTTTCACACAGCTGTCAGTGTGTGACTGCCAGGCTCTGAGTCTTTACCAGCACCTAATTTCTATCCTGTGTCTTCCTGCAGTGATTTTGTTGGTAGCAAATCGGCTTTGCAGTATCTGGCTCTAGGAGAACAAATCCATCTTGTCCTTGATGCATGAGACTCATGCAGTCTCTAGTATATAAATACTCTTAACACCAGAGAGATTCCCTCTCTATTGACCAAGTGTTGCTGCTTCTCCTCTTGGGAGGGCAGCTGAGGGTGGAATTTGCTTTTCTTTAGCCATCCTGTGCTGCACAGAATGCTAACGTGTCAGCTACCAAGAGAACATTTTAATTTGAAATGGCAAACCTGCTCATCTTTAGGAACTAATCTACAGTAATTATAAATACCTACTTATATATGGAAGAGAGCATGTGTTCTGTTTTATTTTTCCTTGAAGTTGTAACTAGAGATGATATGAAGTGAAAGGCATCCCTTATATAAGACTTCTGTTTAATATTATTGTGTGGTTAAAATCCTTCCGTTATAAATTTGCACACTTTTTTCTTCTTCCCTTGCATGTCCAACTCTGATTTTTACAGCTGTTCTGTGCAGACAGTATTTTTGTAAAACATTTTTGACACTGAATTGCAATAAATGTTCAAACAATGTGAACCACAGAGTTGGTTGTCTCATTGCTTTCAAGGTGGTGACCTTATCAGCCTTGTGCTTCTGATGACTCTTCTGCAGGAACATCCAGAACTTGGCTCGTTGTTGCAGCAGAAGATCCCAGATAGAGCTATTGCTTCATCATATCTCAAAGGGAAATGAGCTCTTGCTTCTAACAGAAACAGGGCTCACATGGAGCTTGTGCTCATGAATCTTTCCTTGCCACAGCACAGGAATGATTCCTGCCCTGAAAGAGATCACCAGTGCTCATGCTGATCTGAGACCTTCAGCTCCAACTTATGGCTTACAAAATATTGTGGTTTTTTCTAGTTGTATTAACTGAGTGATGATTTTTTTTAAATCTTTTTTGGTGGTGGGGAACAATTGCATGTTATTAGTGTTGGGACTGCAAACAGTCTGACCCAGGCTCCTGCTCAGAGGGACTGTGAGTAGGAGCCCACCAAAGTGACTCCTCATAAATTGGGTAAAAGCAGTTTAGAAGGCAAATGAAATAGGCCTCTGGTTGGAACAGGAGAAGTTATGGTTAAAAAAGGATGACTTTCCTCATGAAAGCTATGCCAGCTATGGAAATGAGCACCAAATGCAGATGTTTTGTTTTCAGTCTCATTTGCACTGTCATATAAGGGATGTTTGAGTAGTTTCCTAAGTCTCTGTAGTTATGCTGTGGCTCGGATCTCCAGTTAGAGGGTTGCGCCCCCCCCAGAACGGGGGATGGGACAAGATCACAAAGCCTTTTAAACAAGAGAAAGCTGTTGTTAAGATACATTTCTTATTCACACTTTATTGAAAATAGTAAGCTCTACTTATTTTAATAGACTAAATGTGCAAACACTAATCCTTTAACGGGAACACTGGATCTTTTTAGGAGTATGTTGGGCCCCATTTTCATGTTATTGCTGCTACCACCTCCACCCTTTTAAGGGCAGTTAGGGATAGAGGGAGAGGCATCCTGAAACAAGGATGAGGGTCTGCCTTGATCAATGGTAACAAGTCACATTGTACGCTTCCTTGGAGGGCCCTCACAGTCTGTCTTAG
Organism: Drymodes brunneopygia; assembly: GCA_013400955.1. Lineage (NCBI taxonomy): Eukaryota > Metazoa > Chordata > Aves > Passeriformes > Petroicidae > Drymodes > Drymodes brunneopygia. The sequence goes on from VZTZ01001661.1 coordinate 2,112,952, forward strand.
AGCCTAATAAAAGAAGTACAGTTCAGCCAAAAAGCTTTTTGAAAACCTCTTACACAGTGGAATATTAAAATTATGACTCTGCTTTGCCCCACCTTCTCCTAATCCTCATTCTGCTTCTCTGCTTTACAGGGGTGAACCCCAGTGAGCCATGTAGGGGGTTGCTTTATTTATGACAAAACCTGAGCTGCTCCTGTGATCAAAATTGCAGAAATTGGAAAGAGCTATTTTCCAAAAGGCTCTATAAATAACTCATGTGGGTTCAAAGGCCTTCCCTAAGCTGGAAGGACACCAGTTCACTCCTCACCATTCTTGATGCATAATATACTGCACTCTTTAGTTGAAAACAAACAAATGTCTTTTTAATATGCTTTCCTTGGATAATTTCAGTCCTGGCCAGAACAGACCTTGACTGCAGACAACAGCACACACAGGTTTGCTGCTGAGGTGTCAGGTCCATCCCAGAGCTCCCAAAGGTGCTGCTGCATTCATGTTATGGCTGGAAATGGGTGGTAGGACAGGAAAAACACCCACTCCCAGATTCATGGGATAAATAAACAAACCACCCCATGGGATTTGTGTTCGTAGACAAGAGAAATGCAGTCAGCGCAGGAAATGTGAGTTCCTCCTTGTCACAGCACATCAGGAATTTTGACTTATTTTAGCAGGGCTTTTAAGCATTGGGTTAAGCTAATTCTTACCAGCATTTATTTTTATTCTTGAAGTACATAAAATGTGATGTCTCTATGAGTAATCTTTGATGTGAAAGGTGTGTGTAATAAACTGTCATCCAAGAAACTGCCTTGTTCCCTGTCTGCACCCTGTGCCAAGCTGTGGTGGGCTTCAGTTTTGCTTTTTCTTTCTTTGCCTCCACAGGCAAAACTCTCACTTTTGTGAGGGGTTTAGCTTATGTTCCAAGCCAGGAATCTCTTTCTCTCCTTCCTCCCACTCCAATGTGGCAGCCCAGCTGGTGGGAAGTGTCAGAGGAGGCTGCACACCCACAGGGGGCAATTTCCTGGCTTAACCTGGGGCAAGCCTCTAGCCTAAGCTGATGAGAGCCCCTCTGGGTCTGGTCATGACTGCAAGCATTCCAGTGCTGTACGAGGCTGGGACCCAACACTGTGGCCTTGCCTTTCAAGCACGAGGTGTCTTTTGGTACCACAGCCATCACTTTTTCCCTTGGGCCTGGGCCACATTTTGTCCATGGGTCTCCTACCAGAAGCTGACCATGGTTTTCAACATTGGTCCTCTCCTTAATTGCTTTCTCCCAATCTTTTTATAGCTCTCCGACTGAAGTGGAATTTATTCTTTCTTTTTTTAATATAGCTGGAGGTGTAAATCCAGACAAATATAACTCTGAGGGGGAATCAACCTGTCCCTGCCACAACTCAGCAGGGCTTGTGTTACTGTTAGTATATATAAAGCAACCAGGAGCCTTTTTAAACCTCTGAAACTGAAGTAATTTCTTTTGTTACTTATATGGTTCTCATTTGAAAGTGCTGTCTCCTGGTGGTAGGTAGAAACCTACAATCTTGCTCTTACCACACACTTTTATATTTAAAGCCTCTATTTTTAACCCAATGGTGGGATTCAGGGTTAATGCTTGTTAGATCTGTCTAGACAGTTGTGAAAAACAGGAAATGAATTACATTATGGTACGAAAGGAGAATTTAACCTTTTCTCTCCTCACTAACACATGTGACTGAGGAAAATATGTTACAGCAGAGTATTTTGGAAAGTTTAAGGAAGTAGAAAAATGAGAAGAAAAAAAAAAAGCTGGGTTTCCACAAGGCCTCGTGGGAATTATTATACAGAAAATAATGCGCCAGACTCTGCCCTCAGCTACACCCGGGCAGTAATTTGTTTCCTCTGGTCCCTGTGGAAAAATTGCATTTTATTATTCCCTGCTTATGCTGAGTATTCAGAAGAAGGAAAAGCCAAGTTAGCCCATTTCACACACATGCTCAAGCACGTGTGGCAGCTGCAAGAGAGCAGCCAGCACACAACAGCCATCCTGCAGCACCCTGAGCCAGTCAGAGAGGTTTGTAACACCCCTGGGCATAACAGCACCTTGCACTCCTTCTCCCCAGGCTGCCTAAGGCCTCAAGATATTTTTGAAATATTTACAAAGTTATTTTTATTTGGATTAGAGGCTGAAAAAATGCAAAATTCCCTTGCTTGGCCCTTCAGGAAAGCAAGAGCCCAAAGGCTCATTGGCCCCAGGCAGCAGCACACAGATACTGCTGTGGCTGAGGATGTGCAGGGTAAGGCTCCAGCTTTAAAAAATTGCTGTAATGAACCTCAAGCATGAATTAAGCCTGAACCAGTGTGGACAGCTGGCCTGCTTGGAAAGAGCTGGAAAGCAGACGCCTGTGCTCTTTACCCACTTATCCCCCCCACTCCCTGCTAAATGGCTGCTGTTTTGATGCAAAACACACCATGGACAAAAGCGGTGCTACAAGCATCTTCCATACCGCTTGAGTGCTTTTCTCATGGGCTCCCAGTGGTGCATTTCCACTGTTTCTTACCTCTCCCTGGACCCCAGAAGGCTGCAGAAGCATCAAGCAAGTACCTGCTCCATTGCAAAACCACTGTCCTTCCCCAGGTGGCTGCATCTCCCTGTGCCCTTTGCCTGTGCCCCTTTGTCCCTGAGAGTGCCGTGGGCCCGTGAGCAGCCGGGTGCTGTCGCAAGGATCCTTTTCATTTGTGCACAACTTGCCTCCCTCATCTGCATCTCTCTGCTGGAGCCAAATGTTTACACTCATCACACACACTGTCAGCTGGCCAGAAACATTAATATCCCCACGGCAGAGCAACAAAGCCTTCCCAAGGATCCTCTGCGCCGCTCAGCCCGGGCTGGACTGTTCCTGCCCTCCTGGGCTCCCTGCTGGCTTTGGTGGCTGCTGGGAGCATGGAGGAAAGGGATTAGGCCCCTCAAGCCTATTTATTTGCTTAGCTTTATCATGATTTCTTTTAATTTTGAAGGCACATGAACATGCCGCGTACAAATCACTGGAATAATACTGGAGTTAATTTTATGGCGTCTTTAGCACCATCCAAAATGGAAAAAAAAACCCAACCAATAAACAACTCTCCCCGCAACACAGCGATCTAAATTAAGTTCTTTAAGCAGTACAATATTTCCCTGTATAGCTGTCAATGTTTCCACTGCCAGTTTGTCTTCAGAAAGGAACCAAGCTTTGGCACAGCTTATATCAGAAAAAAAAATAACATCTTTGAGTGTTTCCAAGGGGGTATGGGAGAAGGGGGATTATGGAAGTTAAAATCACTAGAAGAGCTGTAGAATCTTGGCCTGAGGGTCTCAGAAAGGAAAGAGCCTTGATTTATCCAGATTTACTTGCACACACTTGTGCCAGGGAGGGAGGGGTTGGAGCAGGAGCCCTTGCAGCATTTGCATCTGACCAGGTAGCAGCAGCCAAGGTGTGGATCCTCCTCAGGAAGAGCCAGCTGCTAACGGGAGTGGTGAGGAAATAATTCAGTGTTGCCCATTGCTAATGCCAAAGTGAGCTTGGGAGCCAACACCCACTGCCAAATGTGCTGCTGTGGAAGGGGCTGTCTGCATCTCTGTATCTGTACACATGGGAAGGCTCATGGGCACGTGTGTGCAGATGGACACACACAGAGTAAAAGAAACCTTTCAGAAGTCTTGTTCTGCAGTGTAAGGAAGGTCAATAACTTCTTTTGTCAGCAGCAGCTTTGCTTGAAGGAGAGGCCTGAGGACATGGCTCATCCTGGGGGAGGGGGGGGAGGGGAGGTGGAAGGGAGTTTCTGCATTAATCACAGATCTCTTTTCTGTTTTTTTCATTAATATATTCTGCTTGATGTCAGTGTGATGCCTGCTTGACAATCTAATGCTGCCAGAAATGGTGTTTGATTTACAGAAGAGGTGGAAAGCTGAACAGAAAAGGATACAGGTATTCCAAGGATCCTCATCTTAGTCTCTCTTCATGGCCACACCTGTCACCCCTGAGGTCTCTTGGCACTGGAAACTGATGGAGGAACCCCAAAGCTCCTCTTGCTGGCCAGGATGGGTTGCTGTAGTACCCTCTCAGGTATCTAGGAAGCCACATTTACCTCCAGCGCATCCTCAGGTTACCAAATGAGCTGCATGTGCTGAGATCTTGCATCCCACTTAATATTTAATCACCTTTTGCCCTCATTTTCTTAAGTGGGCAGTGAAACCCTAGCTAAGGCCCTAGCAGCATGGTATTTTATTACAGAAAGCTCAAAACAAAGCTTCCATTTGCTAATCCAGCCATACCAATGGCTGTAGCACTGGAGCTCCATGGATCACTGTCCCAATGGCATTAAGCAGCAGCAAGGAGCATTTTTAAGTCTTTGGGAGCTGGCTCTTTTGCACTACACAGGCCAGGCAGAGGACCTTACTGTGAGACTCAATGCCTGCTCAGAGGAGACCAAGTGTCAGTGAAGATGGTGACACCTCTTTTGGACCCCACATGTGTACTTCTGTCACGTGTCAGGCTTCAGATGTCCTCAGCACTGGGCAATCTCCATGGGTGTGTTTCTCCATGTGCTAAGCCAGGGCACTTGCTTATTGAATGACCACAAATATTCCCCATTTCTGAGGATATCTGTAAGCCCAGCAAGCATCCTTGCGAGGTTGGATGGGGCTCTGAGATACCTGGTTTAGTGGAAGGTGTCCCTCCCACAGCAGGGGGATTTGAACTAGATGATCTTTAAGGTCCCTTCCAACCCAAACCATTCTATGATTCTATGATCTTGAGTGGGGTGGTAATGTCCTGCAACCTCCACTGTCTGCATTGCCCCAGCAGGCAGCCAGCAGTGGGGACCCTGTGGTTCCTGGCAAGGGCTGGGGACCTGCACCCATGTGGCCAGGGCCAGGCTGAGCAGTTCCATAGCCCTGGATGTCCACAGCAGTTCAAAGCAGTAGAGGCACAGAGAACATTGGCAGAAAGGTTTCATCAGGCTCTGTGCCTTGGAAAGGGTGCCCCTGCTCACACAGCCCTTGGCACCAGCTCAGAGGAGGCTGGGGCTTTGCCTCTGTGCATGGGTCTGACCTCCATGCACCATGTGAGCATGGAAAGGCTGGCAAGCAGGAGATGCTGGGAATGTGTGTGGGTCTTCTTTGCTAGCAACAAAGTCCTTCACTTGGTGTTTCAGGTCTCAAAAGCACCCAACCTGGAGTGTTTTATTTCATAATTATCAGATAGTTTAAATGAGAATGACAGTTAAGTAAACAATCTACCCTGTAAAGGATCGCTGACAAATAAGGCAGGCCAGAGTCCCTTGGATCTCCCCCGAGTCCCTTGTTCCCAGCCTACTGCTGGGAACAAAGCAAGGGGAGCACCCTGCTGGTGACGCCAGCAAAGGGAACAGCTGGACCCCACCGCACTGGTTGTTTCACATCTCAGGACCAAGTGTATCGAGCTCTGTTTACTTTATGGGAACTCCATGGACAATGCATTTGAAAACAACTCCTGGCCAGACACATAGCTTAGCATATTTAAAAGGTATTTTTAGTACCTCTGGCAAAGCAGATTGAACTCTGTTTTCAGCTGTACTAAGACAACTCCATGGACTTTGCTGGCAGCCCTGCATATTCATACCAAGGTAGCAACTGGTAGAAGTTACTTGACTAAACAGTTGCATTTCCTTCATGCAAGACAAAAACACAAGTGCAGATAAATACTGGTGGGATTCCTGACTTACAGTGGGCTGTATTTTCTTCCTAAGAGAGTGACTGCCTGATAAAAGTTTGAGTTGCTGAAGAAACAGCGTCATGTAGCAAGGAAAAATTACTCTGAATGTCACCTCCTTGGTTTGCCATGACTTTGTTTTTGTACTGGTATAAATATAACTATGACCATTTCATACAGCAAAGTGCGCTGTGATGAGTACAGTATAAATAGTGGAACTGATTACACTTGCTATAAACAAGGACTGGCAAGCCTTGCTTCACCCCAGCAGTTGGGAATGGTGGAAGCGGTGGGAGCTTTACAGCTAAATGGTTAAAAGCCACAGCAGAACATTTTCTCGGGATGGCTCCAAGCGTGGAGCTGGTGCACTGCCATTTCAGCAGCCAAGCTGAGACAGGGGGAAGCGCGCCACCACAATTGCATACTAAAAAGAAGGGAAGGCTGAGATAACTACCATCTTCTTACTGTGTAGGCTGCTTAAAAAAAATAACATATAATGATTCCTGCCTTATTGCAGTGTTTGAGTTCCAGATATAGCTTTGCATGGGAAGGCTGGTATGATGCTGAACCAAGCAAAATGAGCATTTCCTGCTTTTAAGTAATATAATGTCAGGAATCCAGCTCATTGGAAACACCCTGCTCGTCTTCCAGAGCAGGAAGCAGACATTCGTCACGAGTATCAGGTGAATAATGTCACTTCAGTCAGACTTTTTGAGTGGCAGTTCACAGCTCAGGTCCTTAATGCTTATTTTTATGACTATAAAATGAAGCTTGGTACACCTCATGCCTAGGAAGTGGCTTAGCTCGCTCAGAAACTCAGGGACTTGCCAGAGGCCTTAGATAAGTAAGTAAGATTTGTTTTAACTGCCCTCAGTATCCAAGGTATTTCCTACTGTAAGTATAAGGAAACACTGAGGATACTTAAACGACCATATTTGTTTATCTTAGGTCAAACTGAAGAGATTTTCCAGAACCACTACTGCAGCTGCATTTAACTTGCTGAAAAGTCTGCATTTGTATGGAGTGCTTCACTTGTGACTCCATGATCATAAACGAAAGGAGCTGATCTCCACAGGGAGGTGCGCACAAACCTGGGCAGATGTCTCCAGACACTCATTCCTTGGGTGTGCTTCGTTAACCTCAGCCTCAAACTGAGCCAAGTCCTGCATAAGAAGGAAGCCAGAAGGCAGAAGAAAATCACCAGCATTCTCTCCCTCAAATTTCTGAGAAAGTAATTACCTGAAGAGAGGCAGACATCCAGACAGGTTTCGCCTCGAGAGGAGATGAGATCCTCCAAGCCTGTGAATCCAAAGTGTCATAGGAGGGCAACCCCACCAAACCTGGAGCCATCTGCTCTGCCAGGTGACACGTGAGGTCACTCTCAGGTCCTCCCCTCCAGCAGTGTGGCTCATGCCAGGTGTGGGGGACAGCCACGACCTGGGTCAGGGACAGTGTCTCGGTAATGGTTCTGCGAGACACCAGTGCAAGGTTACTGTGACTACTGTAGGGACATGGTGGTATTTTCACACCTCATTCTTACTCCCTGGTACAGATTTCTCGAGCCATTTAGTCTGTAACCCTTGTTTCCTGAAAAGGTAGGGGAAAAAAACGTGAAAAATGAGAAAATTTGGACCAAACTCATTCTAACAAGAAAAACTGACCAACCAGAGATGGCCATTTTACAGTAGATGCTTGGGCAGCAATGGTGCTTCAGAGCACGCTTGAGGGTCTGGCTGGACAATGAGGGTATGAGGAGAGGAGGCCACACTTGTCAAAATGTCCTGACCAAGGCTCTCATCCTGGAATTCGATTAATACAAACGCACCCCATTGCTCCTTTGCCTCCTGAATAGCCCACATCAGATTGCACCATCCCCAGGTATTTAAATATAAACTGACAGCAAACCAATTGGTCTGACATCCTAAGGTGTCACACTCCCATTTTGGTAGGGACTGTGAATGCTGACCAGATCCCCCAAACTGGCAGGTGATGTGATGATGCTGCCATATGGCCCCTCGTGTGCAGGAAGGGCTTGCACTGACATTACAGGCTCAGGCACTCAAGGGCAATACCTTGGCCTTCAACCACAACCTTGCAAGATACAAATCACCTCTGCAAGGCTGTCAGAATGGCTCATTTTTAACTGTAACAGTTACTGGCAGGGTTGAGTGTGCAGGAGACCACCTCTGTCCATGTCCCAGCCTGCACATCCACTGAATGCTGACTGCTCTCTCTGCTGGCCAACCGAGAAATGGGATTTTCTCAAGACAGACCTGCCTGGTCACAAACAAGTTCGCAAAAATGCACTGACCAAGCAAATGCATGCCAGAAGAAAAGTGCCTTTTTTTCTAAAGCCACAAACAGCTGAATAAAAGAGGTTAGTTATCAAAGAAACTATATTCTTAGGTAAAAAGCAGCAGCAAAGAAGATAAAAAAGCAGGAGAGATGTGAGTGTTCCATCTCAGGCTGCAGCTTACTGCAGCAATAGCCTGATGGAGCACCACAGTATCACCATCCTCAGCACTGAATGAAGTAATTCTCTGGCTTCTACTGATCCCTCTGGAAGGACAACTTTTTACAAGAGCTACAAAAAGGTGCTTAATTATTGAAAAGCTATAATCACACACACCCAGCCAGCTACATGTAAAATTAAGCACCTGTTCAGAATGATTAAAAATGACTAGCTCTTCACAGTTTTTTTTTTAAACTTGCATATTCTGAAAAATGGTTGTGACTGCTCTTCTTAACAGCCTTGATGCTGAAACTAGATTAAACCAGGCAGATTCTTGTGTCTTGACCCCACTAAATGGACTGTGGCACAGATTTCAGGCACAGGAAACCAGCTGGGGTTAAATCAAATGACATACTCAAGTAGGGAGGGATGAGAACCTCATGTTCTGTAACAACTTAAAGGGCCTGTTGAGCAATGCACAGGAACTCTGTGTCTATGAGATTCAACCACTTGAAGGGTAAGAAGTGCTTAACAAAACCCATTCATCTGAAACGTGGTTCTTTACATTCTCACTTCTGCTGTTTCTAACCCAACTCAGTGCCTTGGCAGCTACAAGGAACTGAGCAGGCAAACTGCTGCTGCTCTGCACTGTCACAGCCAGTCTTAACATCACTCAAAATGTAAGTAACATCTTCATTCCCTCAGAGCATGCCTGCTACATGGGCATCAAGCAGAAAGAGCTGCCATTTCATCCAAACATGGATACATCAGACATTTTACACAGAAGTATCTGCTTAAATCCAGTTGTCCCCTCTCAGGAGTGTTCTGTGCACCAGTTTAACAGGAGTCCCAAGTTTCAGCTCAGTTTCTTCTGGTGAAGCTGGTTCAGAGTGACAGAAACTGCAGATCAGCTGTCCCACTCCAGAGAAGAGTGTCCCACAACCAGCCTCCTCACTGCAGTCCATACTGGCACTCAAGGAATATGTGTAGTAGCAGCCTATCTGCACAGGCAACAAACTGTGCTGCATCCGGCAGCAGAAAGTTTAAGTTCCTATATTCAGCAGCCCTTATGATACAGAAAGAGACATCTGCATGAAGTGAATCAATCCCACAGTTGTTCAACTGGCTATCTCTGCTGTTAACATCCTGAGTAAATTATCTAGAACTGATGAGAGATACAGTAATATACTATATATATAACAGTAAACCTATGTAACAGTGGTACACATACAAGATTCTTACAAGTTTTGATATTTTTCTGTACTTACAAATAAAATGATCCTTTAATACTTAAAATCTTTACTGTGCTTTTCCTCACCAGGAATGAAGTATATCACAAATGCTTATTGTAGTCTCAATCCCAGTCAGGTTTCCAAGGTCTGACTGGATAAAGCCCTGAGCAGCCTGGTCTGACCTGATTTGAACAGGAGATTGCACTAGCAACTGCCTGACCCTCGTAACCCATGTTCTTCCATCAGTCTGTGAGTCTATGATGTGCTATGGTATAAAGTAGAGCAGGTCCAAAGCTGAGAATTAAAGACCTCATTTTAGCCTGTTTCTGCAATTCCATGTTTAGGGCACTCTTCTCAGAAGTGTGAGACTGCTCCAAATCTTCAGTCAGCATGATGGCTTTCCTGGGATGCCCTGCAGGGATGCAGCTTGGTATCACCTCTAAGAATATTCAGCAGCAGACAACCCTGAAGGGGGAGGCTTCCTCACTCCCCTCCCCCCAGCCATATGGCCCTGCTGATTTCCTTACACCAGCAGGAGCAGCTGTCTGACCTCATGGCAGGCCAGCTCATGGAACCAAGAGGCAGAAAAAAAAACCTCAACAAAACTTCCTGCTTTCTGTCAGAATTACCCTGAATTACCAAACAAACATCAAGTGCAAGAAGATAGGAGCAGGTGAGAATGCACAGCCAGCATGAGAAGCAAAAATAGCAACTGCATCTTCCAGGAACTGTCAGCACTAGAACATTTAACTGAAATAGCAGGATTTAATTCTCCCTTGTACAGCACAGAAATGTGGATACTTACCTGGTTTTACATAGTGCATGGGAGTTCACAACTGAACTACTAGATCAATGTTCCCTTTACACACTTCTGCTAAATTAGTCTTTATTTATTTTATTTATTTATTTCCTGACTAAAGCCAGTGAGGAAACTGAGATGCGCTGTCTGTTTATATATAATTGACAGCAATCACAACATGAAGAAAACCATCTCTCACTTTTAAAATGTGACAACATGTAGCAATTTAGGCTACAATATTCAGTATTTTATGCACATATTTTTCCAAAAGCTTTTTTTGCAGCTCTTTTCAGTTTGGGCACAGTAGCTGGAAAAGCAATATCCTTATGGCAGGATGTCTGCGTTTGATTTGGCATTAAAAACCAAGTGCATTCTTACATAATTAAAATAGAAGTTTTTATTCAGTTCATGATATTTCTGACTCTGTGTTCTATTTTTCCAAATACCTATTCCATGTACAGAAATGTAAACCATAAATACATTGTAAGAGCAGCAAAACAAAACACTCAGAACCAGAAGAACTTTGTTCACTTTACTGTCCTTCCAAGGAACAGCTGTAATCAGGGTGACTGCCAAATCGATGCACAAAGTCTGAAAGGGAGAACACTGAGCCCCATCCCACTTCGGGATTCATACTGATGAAATCATCCAAGTTCATCTTGGAATCTAAAAAAGGACCAGAAAAGGGAAATATTTGAGTTCCTGATGCAGGTTCTGTAGCACAGGTATGCATCTTTCAAGAAAACATTCCAAACCTCTCTTCAGTAGTTCAGTTCACTCCAGCAAGATTCTGCAAATTGTATGGTGGTACAGAAACAACTATTTCCAGTCTCTGAAACATTGCTTTTGCCCTGATTTCCTTCTCTGCCCATGGCAATAATCACATTACAGGATCCGTAAGCATCCAGTAAGTCATTAGAAACTAGCATGTGTGGGTAAGATCTTTCCCTACAGCAGCAGCCTAGAAGGGTCAGATAGTGTCAGAACTGGAGTGCAAATAACAACCAACACAGGAAGTGCAATGCAGTCTTCCTGCATTCACACAAATGGGATTGCTCAAAAGCAGGGCAGATATTATTCACCCATTTAAGTTCTGAACCAAAGTTACCAGAGTTAACTTTTGCACTGACCACAGAGGAACAGGCTCACAGCAGTAGTCAGAACTGCAAGTTGCGTATTATCTCTCAGAAGTGATTAGCCCCTTGGCAAATCTGCAGTTTGTTACTCTCCAGATTACAGTATTTGCTTTCCCTCCAGCCCTGAACTTTGTCCTTGCTGAACATGGGCCCACTGCAGGGACAAAATATGCAGAGGGGAGGAGATGTGTGACCTAACCCAGCCCCCAGCCTAGAGGGATGCTCAGGTGAAGAAGAGCACAAACCTAGGCTGGGGGCAAACATTAATTTTTTGAGAATCCTGAACTACAGAATGCATACAGGGGAAAAGTTTAACTGCCATGGTTTCAAGACAAAAGTAACCATGACTGCTCTTCGCCAAGATTTTAATCTGCTCTGTCCCCTGCAAGAGGGGTAGAAACCATTCTGTCCCTTCCATGGATCCCAGAGAGTTCACTGGAAAAGTGCTGGTGTGCAGTTTTGGGTTTAGGTGCCTTATACATCCTTTTTCTGGAGTTGGCCTGGTACAAGCTTTGCTGAGTCAGAACCATGCTGATGAGAGGTTCAGCTCTGACAACGAACATCTGTGGGCTTGTTGTTTTATGATCTCACCGATGAAGTGCGCAAATAATCTTTTCAAATGCCCAGTAAAAAGGAAACTGACAGAGAATGAGTTTAAGAGAGTGGTAAAGCTACTGTTACAGGTTTACTTTACAGATTTACTGTTAACAGCTTTTCTACTGTATTAAGTATTTACTTTACCATGGATGATTCATGTGTGCATTTAAGGATTAGGAATCAAACAAGAGGAGGCTCTAATGAATAGATTATAAAACCCAAAGGATGGAATTTGCTTCAGCTGCAAAAAACTTGTGTAACTAGGCTTACCATTATGGACAGGGAAAGCAAGGAAGGGAAGATGATGTTCAGGAATCCCAGACCCAGGAGTTCCAGGCATAATCCAGCCCCTGAAGGCCTCTGTTTGCACCACATCTACACTACAGCACAGCTTTGTGATTTGCCTAATCCCAGCTCTCACCCCTTCTGAGGTCTGGCCTCTAAAGCTTTTCTTGCTAACCTGTTTGAACTCTGCATATGGAAAATCCTTATGTCCAGCCAAGCATGGTCCTACTGCTGAAGTGAGTCTGTCAGAACAGGGTCAATTTCTGCCTATGTAGGAATTCAAAATAGAACAAGCTCAGCAGTTTGCTGTCATAGCTCAAGAACAAATTAGTGGTGGATAACAGTTCTTGCTTGCTGGTACACTGGTCTGTTTTTCAGTTTCAAACTTGTCTTTTCCTCCAAGATGCTTTTTCAAAATTAATATAATTCTTCATAGACTTTAAATAAATAAATAATTATCTGCTTTATGTGCATTGAGCATAGTAAAATAATCTATAAAACTGTTCTGTGAATGGTAAAGGAGTCCAAAGGGAGTGGACTACTGTTCCAGTAGTTACAAACCAAGCTACTGTTTGCAACTTGAAAGTTGCGACCACAATGCCTGTAGGAAATGAAATAATTCTCTAAATTCAGAAGGATTGTGGCAGAGCATAACACAGTTCATAAGAGAAATGTAATGAAAGGAAAAATTGTTTTACCAAAGCAAAGAAGTCTGTTCCTATGAAGAGCGATGGCCTCAGAAGCTGTCGGTAGATGGCACTGGAGCAGCACGGGAAATATCCGTAGGGAAAAACTTAGTGAGACCTCTCCCGTTTTATTCGTGTAATAACAGCCTCTCTATGCTGCTCTTTCCTAACGGGCTCTATCTGGAGGCCGTGCATGTCGCGTTAGACCTTACAGCGTTTGGAAACAGCTCGGAAAAAATGCATGAGAATATCACAGAGTCCTCTTCCCGAAGCAGATGAAGAGTGACAAACACCAGAATCTACAAAAGGTACATCTGGATGCTTCAGCTGGCAACCAAAATGATCTCTCCACAAAGCAAGGAGCATGTATCCTACAATATTTTTACAAGACCAATAGGAGCAGAATTATTTTCTTTTAAGATTTACATTACACTTGCAGTCCTCCTCAGGTGGCTGATGCTGTAACTGTTATACCAGCTTGCATTTGTGCATGCTTAGAGCTCATCTTCCTCTTTGACCAGACTTTGCTACACACATCCCCCACAAATGAGACCTATCTGGCCCATTCTGGGATTCCTGCATAATTTTATTTTTGTTTAAATCAAGTCTGACACTTTTACCCCGAGCAGGGATGAAATAAAAGGCCATGTACTATCTCAGGCATTGTTAGCCATGACACTTGTGGCTTCTGCCAACAGTAGTTAGAAAGCAGTGTTTAAGCCAAGCCTCAGCTTGGCTCACAGACTTGGACTAACTTGGTGTCACGACAGCTGCCCAAGGGCTGCTGGAAGCAAGAAGTCTGGAACCAGGCCTCCAAGATCAGTCTGCTGATGCCTAAAACCTTGGGGGCATCTAAAATAACTTAGAAAGTTGGACTCTTCACAGACTTGTGTAGGTGTTTACAGTTCTCTTCAGATCCTCCTCCCTTGTCTGAGCAGGGAGATAAGTTAGAAGGACTCTTGCCACACTCAGCTGGGGGGCTGCTGTCTCCACAGCTGGGATGTAACTGACTGTACAAACCATCCTGGTTGATCTCAATGTAAAACACAGCTCACCACTTTAAATTATCTTTTACGGAAAGTGGTGTAATTTCAATAAGCCACTCTGGGAATTTAAATACTTCTTAGTTGTGCATTTATTGTATCAATCTGATTTCATTACTTCCCCAAAAGCTTATGAAGCCAGGCCCTAACTTGACAGACTGGAGTTTTATTGTCAAATGAGAGCAGCGGAAGGTTCCCACAAGGTGCATAGGAGCTACTTGTATCCCTATCAGTGCCTTCCTTTTCACTTTCACTAGGATCCTGCCACCACTTCAGAGAGTAGAAAGCAACTGCAGGCATCTGCCTGGCCTCTGTCTAGCAGCTTTCCTGTTACATACATGTTTGATACACAGAATCTTCAGAATTCCTCAGCTGTCCTACTCATGCTTTTCAAAATAAAAAAAAACCAACCCAAGTAAAACCCCATCATTATTGACTACCAGGGATTTTAATAATAATAAAAAGAACAAAAAGCTTTTACAAATCAATCCAGCAAGTGTGCTACACCTTGGGAGAACTGAAATTCAAACCAGTGCTTTTCAGTGTTAGAGCTGCTGCTAACACTTGTACATAAGCCATACGACCATCTGTTCAGAGTAATTTTGAAATGCACTGTGCAAGCTGTATTTTACACAGGCTTGCAGTAAGGAGGGCTGCTCTCATCCTCAGTCATAATTTGCAGAATCAGATCTCATTAATTTGTGGAAAGAAGATTTAAAAGAATACCCCAGGTTGGGCTCACCAGCTCTAGGATAATGAATCTATTCACCAAATCTCATTTTCTTAGTTTTTATTATTTGAACAAAATACCCTGTTTTCTTTCAACAACAGGTCACTGTCAAACAGGTGGGAACCAGGGGAATGTGCTCCAGCTCAGGTATGTTTATTCCAGCAGAGCAGCTTCAAGGACAGGGCAGGGTGAGAAAGCACTGTGCAGGCAGTTAGGTTGGCCAGCCTCTCCTGGCATCCGTGGCAGCAGAGCAGAATAGAGGCCAGAGCAATGCCAGTAAAAAATACAGAGGCCTAACTCTGGGAAACAGCTAGAGCAGAGTCAGTTCCAAGAGGCTAATGCTTAGCATGTGAGTTCTGAGGAGATACTGAGGAGTCTGAGAGGGGTTCTTTTATTGTTGTTTTATTGGTTGGACTGGAGTTGTTTGTCTTTTAGAAAAATGCTTTAAAAAAATCACCATGTTCCAGCTTCAATTTTTTTCAGCATAGACTGGAATTTATGACTCCATGTAAGCTTATTTTTGAAGGTTTACTTTGCAACCCCATGAACAGGACAAATACAGTTTAAGATTGATTCCCTTTGAGTTACTAGTAGGAGAAAAATACCTAATTTGTTACTGATAGAGATTGCTCAATTCAATTACCAAAGGTTTTGGTAGCAGGGGAGGGTTGTAAGGGTGGCCTCTGTAGAAGCTTCCCCCATGTCCAACAGAGCCAGTGCCAGCCAGCTCCAGGATGGACCCACCTCTGGCAAAGGCTAAGCCCATCAGCAACTGTTGCAGTGCCTCTTCCTTTGAGAAATTAAAATGAGCTATTTCACAGAAGTAATTGTCGCCAGAGAGGAGTGAGAATATGTCGGAGAAACAACTCTGCAGACCCTAAGGTCAGTGAAGAACGAGGGGCAGGAGGTGCTCCAGGCACCAGAGCAGATATTCCCCTGCAGCCCATGGTGAAGATCATGGTGAGGCAGCTGTGCCCTGCAGCCCCATGGAGGAGCCTCAGGCTGGAGCAGGTGGATGCCTGGAAGGAGGCTGTGACTCCATGGGAAGCCCATGCTGGAGCAGGCTGCTGGCATGGACCTGCAGACCTATGGAGACAGGAGTCACTCTGGACCAGGTTTGGTGGCAGGACTTGTGATCCCGTGGGGGATGCATGCAGGAGCAGCCTGTTCCTAAAGGACTGCACCCTGTGGAAAGGGACCCACACTGGAGCAGTTCATGAGGATCTGCAGCCTGTGGGATAGACTCATGTAGGCGAAGTTCTTGAAGAACTCCAGGGGAGGAACCCCCCACTGGAGGAAGGGAAGGACTGCTCTCCCTGAGCAGCACTGGCAGAAACAACCTGTGATGACTGCAATTCCCATTCCCCACTGAGGGAGAAGGCAGGAAGTAGAGAACTGGGAATCAAGTTAAGAGTGGTAAGGAGGCAGGGGTGGAGAAAAGGCGTTTTTAACATTTGTTTTGCTCCTTATTATCCTGCTCTGATTTTGATTGTTAATAAATTCAGCTATCTTCCCTAAGTCGAGTCTGTCTTGCCCCTGACCGTAATTGGTGAGTGATCTCTCCCCATCCTTATCTCAACTCATGAGTTTTAATTACATCTTCTCTCTTCTGTACAGCTGAGGGTGAGAGTGACTGAGAAGCTTTAGTGGGCACGTGGCATCCAGGCAGGGCCAAATTGCTACAAACATCAAAGAAGACATGTAGGAAACAGAAGGAATATAAAAACCTTGCATCTTCTCAAAAGCTTATGAACTTGCCTATGTGAAATGAAAGAAAAAAAAAACCAAAACAAAACCAAAACTCTGATAGAAATGTAGCTCACAAATAAATTAGTATTAAAACAGTACAGGGGTCAGTTCTGTCAGCCATTATACTGCAGTCACCTCTAACATGAAATATGTAAGTAATTTAATCTTATGCAAACACAAATTCACATGGAAAGCAAAATGGTCTATCTAAGTGAAACAGCAGGGAGAAAACAGTTATCCGCAATGGAATTTGGCACGGACACGAACATTAATACCTCAGGCTCTTTTATGATAACAGAAGGTCTGCCACCCAGTTTTACATCAAGTTAAAAATAAGGAAGCTTTATGCCTGATAAAACTGTGCTGAGACATTACAGTTAAACCCAGACTCCTCGCAGACTCACAGCACTGTGCACATTGAAGCACACATCATTATAAAGTATCTCAAGTGAATACAAAGGGAAGACAAAATTAAAGCTGGAGGAGCTGGTACTAAATGAAAGACAACTTGAACTAGATGTCCTAGATCTGAGACAATCTAGTCCTGTTCTGACTCAGACCTTGAAGCTCCCTAGACAATGACTTTTCACCTTCAGTGGGTGCAGGGTAACAAACTTCTTTCAGCCGAATGACCAGGAGACCAGAGCACCTTAGCACAGAGCTGGAATACTGTGTCCATTTGGAGCTCCTCAGCACAAAAAAAATCCCAAAACATGGACATACTGGAGTATGCCCAGAAGAGAAAATTCAAGTTGTTTGGTGCAGGACAACATTTACTCAAGGAGAGGGTCAGAAAAATGGGTCTGTTCAGTCTTAAAAAGAGAAGATGAAGGGGATACATTACTGCTGCCTACATCTACCTGATCAGAGGTAGGACAGTGGAGCCAGAGTCTTCTTGGAGGAGCCTGGCAACAGGACAAGAGGTAAAAAAAGTGAATTGGAACATGGGAAATTCAGATTATATACTAGGATTTTTTATTCATTTTCTGTTTACCATGACAGTGGTCAAACATTGGAACACTGTCCAGAAAGGTGATGGAATCACCATCTCTGGAGGTGTTCAAGACCAGACTGGACAGAGCCCTAAGGAATCTCTGTTTTGGGCAGACATTGGACAGAGCCCTAAGGAATCTCTGTTTTGGGCAGATACTGGACTGGATGACCTAGGGATGTTTCATTCAGGATGGCAAGGTACAGAGCAAAGAATGAAAGCCTATGAGGAAGTAAGAGCTACATCTCTTTCACTATCTACCAGCATCACAGAGACAATCTGGAAGCTGGCTGAGGCTTGTGGAGCAGCTGCTCACCAGTGAGGTAAAGCTCAGCCAGATAAGGGGACCATTACAGGGTTTGCAGCTGTGGAGTCATTTACTCCAGCTAGAGATACATGTACACACCTGCAACTGTTTGAGTCATTCTGTTACTTACTACTCACAAGTAATGGTTTTTACTCTTTTGATTTGAATAGAACTTTTTTGCTTTCCTGACATCATCTATATTCCTCACACTTTCATTAGCTCTCAGCTATCAAAACAACAAGGTTTCCACAGGCAAAAAAGTTCTCAGCACTTAAGAGGCTCCAGCTAACAGAGAACCATCCACTGTACTTTAGGAATTCTACACACCCTACAATATTTTTGCATAAAACTCTGCTGAAGATAATGACCAAGAGTTAGAATTCAAGGTGCTTCATAACCTGGATTGTCTAGAAAACCCCTAAAACCTCACAACAAAGACTACATCTGTGTTCCTGCTCACTCTCATAATTCATTTCTACTCTCATGGGAAACACCAAGCTTCCGTAGAAGCCAAAGCAAAGACTGAGAATTAATTTCCCAGCAACTTAAAACCACTTGGACCTAAATAAAGAACATGTTTCTTTGACTCTGCCTTCTCTAACATAAACATATTGCAGTACTGCATTATTAAAAATCAACAAAACCAAACGTGCAGAGCAGTAACATGAAAACGCTTTCAAACTCTTTCAAAGCAAAACATCACCATGCTTTCCTTGGAAGAAAATGAGAGAACAAACAAATACACACAGCAAATGTTAGTCAGCTTGCAAAACACATGATTAGAGTAAGCTGAAGTGCTGTGTGATAAGAATGCTTTAAGCAGCTCCATAGAATAGATGGCAAGTCTTTACCTCTCTCTCTGCCTGGCCCAGAGGCTATTAGCTAGGCTATCACTTAAAAGAGGCTTAAGGCTTAGGGAAAAACTTGCCAACGACTTAAAACATCCTGGGGTCCATGTACCTGGTAGAGAAACCTCAAACATTTCATGCAGGCAAACCCACCACGCTGGGCAGAGCCTGAAAACTTCCTCCTGCCAACACTACTTTGCCAGAATGGGATCTGTGTGCTAGAGCGTGGTATAATCACTGTGTGAAAAACTTTGTGACCCCTAAGCAAGTTATTTGACCTGTTTGCTTCAGTTCCCTGCTGTAACAAGAGAACAATATTACTTACCTCTCACTCTCTGCTCACTTTATGAATATCAGTAATTAATGTTTGATACTAGTAAATGCCAAAAGGCATGTTACACTGTGTGTTCAAAAAAGAGAGTACCAAATGCTCCATAGACCTATTTTTTCCCTTTTTTCCCTTTTTCCTTTACATGAAGTAATAGGCTGGCCAGACAATTGTTATAGAAGTTATTTATTTCCCATGTGCATCCTGGACTACTTCATTCAACACTGTAAGCAGGAAAGAGGAGAACTAGGAGCTTACCTGTAGTTTCAATGCAAGGGTATGGAGGAGGAGGTTTCTGCCATTTCCCATTTGCATCCTTCATATGAGATCTGTCTGAAGCAAATGTCTTCAAGTACAAATCTGCTCGAATCATTCTGATTTTCCTAAAAAAAAGATGCAAAATTATATTAAGAGATACATGGACACAATACTGCACTAATTACTCAGAATAAGAGCACTTTCCTCTCATCAAGGAGAACTAATGTTATTAAATACACAAACCAGCAATGTTAGGCCAAGCTGTCAACATGAAGCTACAGTAGGAGAGAAAATGGTTTCTGATGACTAAGGTAAAGAGCTTTAGAAAAGTAATACAGTGCATTTATTTTACTAGAGTATAGCAAAGAAACCTCTGTCACTATGCATACACAAAGAGAACTTTAACTTTGATTTCATGAAATAACATCCATAGTCTTTACATTTTATGTCATCACCTGTGAAACTCTGGACGAAGGCTGTCATCCAACCTAAAGGCCTCCACACTGTACACATCAAAAGGACATGGAAATGGCAACACTGTGTCAAGGTCATAAATGAAGTTCTGCTCCCCACTGGAAACATGAAGTAGAATAACATGGTAATCCTGGGAAGAAGGGTAATGGCCATTAGTTAAACAGCAATTAATGAGAAACTAGCAAAGAGAGTGGAAAAAAAAGATTCCTAAAAGCGTAAGTTCAGATCCATTTTTTAAAGCCTGCTTGCTGTCCTTGAATATTAAGCCTGGGACATTTCTGGCACCAGGAGAGAGATTTCCTAATGCCTATCTTGCCCATCTGCTCTTCTAGAAACCTTGCTATTCTCCCCATATCTTTGCAGACTCCTTTGATTAAAGCCAAGACAGCAAACTGAAGTGTATACTACTCCTAAGAAAACAGAAAATCTCTTCCATGTTCCATACCAAACCACAAAAGTTGTTTGGTTAAGCACTTTTTCTATTAGACCCAGTCACAAATAAACTCACAAAATAAAATGATAGGTTAACATTAAAGTTACCTAGTGATCTCTTCTAATAAGAGATTTTGTACCTGTTGCAGTAACACGGCCTGTGAGTTTGAGTGTCGAGTGTTCAGCTGCCAGAAGCACCTGAAAAACCAGCACACCACTGAAAAACCAGCCAACAGCTCAATCAGGAGGACCACAGGAGTAGGACAATTTCCTGTAGCAGCTCTTGAAGCTGGGAAAAATATCTGTGGGTACTATACCACTATTTTATCAAGACATTTGGGTTATGCAGTGCAGTTTTACTCCTTAACTTGTAAGAAACACAGCTGGAGGTTTGGGGATGCTGCAGTTACTGACATTAGGTGTCAGGTACATACACTGCTGTTTTCCAAAATTAAATTGAAGGTAGCACTTAACAACTTACTTAAATTTACATTGAATCCACTAACAAAAAAGGTTGAGCACTGTCTTTTGACACTTTCAATATAAAAACCACAAAGAAATTTGAATGAAAAAGATTTGGGCAATCTACCTCACCAGACCAATATACATCCATACCTGTATTCAACAGTATTTTGAAAAATCTGTTAGAGAGTACAAGAAAAATTAACTCACAAGCTTTATACACTGAAATGTCAAAGCCAAAAGACCTTTCAACCCAAGGATTTTTATGAGAAATCCACATTCTGCCATGGCCTTTCCTGACTCTGCTATTCCTTTTTAAGAACACTTGGATTTCTTTTTAAACCATATCTTTTTTTTTTTTTGTACTGTGAAGATATCAGTATTTTGGAAGAAAGTGAATGATTCAAAAATCAGAAAACTTCAGAAGTTTGCAGATTATTTTGCAGAATTCCAGAAACAGAAATTGCCACGAGAAATAGTTTTTTCAGTGCCAGATAACTGAAAGGACTCTATAACGATGCCAAGGAATTCTGCATCAGCAATTACTGAACTACATTAATTGTTCAAATGACACTTCAAAGCCACTCTTGGTGGGTCAGTTTAACTGCTGACACCTGAATACGTATATAGCTTATACTTTTCTATCATCTTGCAGGCCTACAAAAATATTCTCATCCATCTACTTCTTACAAGTACAGCCATGCGCCTACAATTCTACAGAGTTGGCAGCCTCAATACCCAAATAATAATTTTCACAAATCTATTATGCAGTCTTACTAATATTAAGACTTGTCACCTGTAGGTTTTATTGACTGTCTCACTACTAATTTATGATGGACGGTGCAAAGGAGCACCAGATTTAGGCTACTTATAAATCTGTTGTAAAAGAGTTATAAATATTAATGCAAAACTATGCAATATGTGAAGTTGGAAGGGACTTCTGGTCCAACCTATTGGTCAAGGAGACTCTCCTACAGCCAACTGCCCAGGACTGTGTCTGGATAGGTTCTAAAAATCTCCAAGGATGGAGACTCCACAATCCCTCTGAGCAATCTGCTCCAGTGGTCCATCACCCTCAGAGTAAAAAAGTGTTCCTTTTTGTTCAGATGGAAGAGTTTGTTACATGTCATGTGTGATCCTGCAACTATCAACTACAGAGGCACACACTCAAAATTATTGAGAGCAATGAATGCCTTACCCAGACAACAGGCTCGTCTCCATGTCCAGATTTCTGCTTCCAGAGTGGAATCTGAAAGTTATAAGTGAACCCAAAGTGAGTAAAATCTTTCAGATTAATACAGATTCATTTCAGGTAAATTGGTTAGTTCTTTGCTAACCTATCAACTTCCTCAGCTTACATCTGTGCTGCAGTTAAGTTTTTTCTAGTTTTCCTCTCAGGTCCATGAAATTTGAGACACTATTCTGGGCCACATTAAAAAATGCTGTCCAGAGAAATGGTGAAATCACCATCCATGGAAACATCCAAAAGACTTGGGGATATGGTTCAGTGGTGAACATAGTAGTGCTGGGTTAGCAGTTGGACTTAATGGTCTTCAGAGGTCTTCTCCAACCTTAATGGTTCTATCATTTTATAAAGGTAACCATTCTCCTAAATTGACAGATTACAGACAGAATAACTCCCATAGCTCATGGGAACTCACCACCATGCTTTATTCCACTGTCTTGAATGCAGTGGATAATTAAAAGATCTCACGTGGCGTGGTTGGTACACCTCGGAGCCAAAGTGAGCTACAAGACAGGTCTGGACTGTATCTCACCTACAGGCTGGGCCAAATGCTCACTCCCCAACACTGGGCTGTGGCTGAAATTGCTGGTACCATGTCTCACCTACACTGGGCTGCCGTCTGAAGGCCCGAGCCTTCCTCTAGCGGACTCTAATCACATCCCATTCACTCACCATCCTCCTATCATTGGATATGAAAACGGCATAAAATTCTTCCAAAGGGTACCGATCCCGACTTCTGATGTAGTCACAAAGTTTCCAAACATTTTCTTCGCTGCAAAACACAAAATCGAATATTTATTTTGTTTTTCTCCAACTTAATTTCTCGTGACAAGAAACGAGCGCAGGAGTGTGATGAGCCCGCAGCCGCGCCATTGCCGCCGGTGGCTCCGGCTGTCCCGGTGCTGCGAGGGGGGCACCGCTCGCCTGTCCCCGTCCCCCTTACCAGTAGCAGCTGGTGTAGGTGCAGGCGGGGCGGGGCAGCACCGCCGCCTCATAAACGGCCTCGGGCCGCGCCATGGCCGGCCTGAGCGGGGCTGAGGGCGGCACAGGAAGCGCTGGGCCCGGCGGGGGCAGCCGCTACGGCGTCCCCGAGGAAACTGCAGCCATCCCGGCTCGGCTCGGCTCGGGCACTTGGTGGGTACGGCCGGAGCGCGGCCGGAGGTGCAGGGACCCCTGAGGCGGGGCGGGACGAGGCGGAGCCGCCGAGCCAGCCGGGCCCCGCC
>VZTZ01001666.1:22790-35750 GCA_013400955.1 Drymodes brunneopygia
AATTAAAAAAAAATCAAAAAAATAAAAATGAAAATAAAAATAAAAATAGGACAATAGTGCTTTGCTAAATCCTTCACCCTCATACAGCTCCTCAGCATAAAACCTGCTTTTTTTGTTTTCTGAGTGACCAGAAAAATGAATTTCTTCACTGGGGGACAGCTATGGGAGATGGGCATGTGTGTCACCAGGATGATGTTCATTTGTCACCAGCTTCTCCTCTTTCCTGGAGTCTCCTGAACGCATTAAACCTCCCTAAAACCCCGAGCCTGGAATGTGCAACGTTCCTGAGTGGGTGTTAATGACTCCCAGTCAAAACTCAGAGACAAGGCACCGCGCAGTTTCTTAACAAGCATTTAATAAGCACGGCAAACCTTGTGAGTTGTGTTTGGAAAAATCCTTCAAATATTTGTGAGCTGGAATAGATTTTAAATGGCTACTCCTGGGGAGCTCCTCCTACAGACATCCTTCTCGCTGTTGCTGGAATTCCACTTGTGCTCCTTCCCAGGTAATTTATCCAAAAGGAGAGATGACTGCAGGACTGAGAAGAGTCTCAGATATTCACCTGGGGAAAGGTGGACACCTTCAGCAGAGCCTCTTTGGTGTCCCTTGAAGACAGATTTAGCTGAAAACATTTCAATTTACTCCCATCCCAGCAGCATTTCAGCCTTGGGATCAATACCTGCCTTAGCTCCGTGCAGATAAAGTGACACAAACCCACAAAAAATCAACCTGGACCACACAGCTCCCATTTCCTGCTCCTGCATCCACCAATTCCGTCCACGATTTGTCTTTCCTGCTCATGCCTGTGCTGTCAAATGTCAGCTGAAAGGGACACCAGCTGCTCTGCAATCCTCAGGGGCAATTTCTAGGCACAGCTCATAAATACCAGTTCTTAAATTTGGCCGCGTCTGAGCCTTTCTAGCCCTGCTCCGCTGCCCTGCTCTCCACGTGTCTGCGAGGATTAAAGCTCCCCCCAGCCCTGCCCCTCCCTGGCTTTGATCCTTTTGTCTGGCCTGGAGAAACCCAAGCTGAGATAGAAAGCATGTGGGATACATCAGCCTGGTAGAAAGCTCCTCCGTGTATTAGCCCTCTTCTGGAGGAGTGAGATTTTTGTGGTATGATGCACAGAGCCAAACCTGCCAGCATTCCCTGGAAAGCAAGGAGAAGAGAGGAGGGGGGGTGGGAGAGGGAGGAGAAAAAAAAAAAAAATCTGAGCCCATTATTTGAGACCTGAACATGTCATTATACAAATATATCCTCGTCATTAAACAAAACATCCACCCAGTTAATTCTGCCCATCGCCACCCTGGGCAAGGGGCCCTGAGGAACGAGGGTTGGAGGTTGGGAATATTGATCCATGTGGAGGGTGAGGGCTGGGTTTGTCCGTGCCGGTGAGGAGGAACAGCTGGAGGGAGCATTCCCGAGCAGAGCAACAGCTGGATGCCCCTGCATCCATCCCAGCCACATCTGGCAGAGGCACGGCAGCGCTGCCACGGCTCCTCAGGCTTTGCAGCGCTGCTTCCGTGGGTTATTCCCTTCCCAAAAAATCCTCAGTGTCCCCAGTTTGGCGTTGCTTCCGTGGGTTATTCCCCTCCCAAAAAATCCTCAGTGTCCCCAGTTCGGTATTGCTGCCATGGGCTCTTTCCTCTCCCAAAAAATGCTCAGCCTCCCCTCTCCAGTGTTGCTTCCAGGAATTATTCCCCTCCCAAAAAATCCTTAGTGTCCCCAGTCCGGCATTGCTTCCTTGGGTTATCTCCCTCTCAAAAAATCCTCAGCCTTCCCTCTCCAGCGTTGCTTCCATGGGCTGTTTCCCCCACATCAAATCCTCAGCCTCTCCTCTCCAGTGCTGTTTCATGGGCTCTTTCCCTCCCCAAAATTCCTCAGTGATCCCAGTCCAGTGCTGCTTCCATGGGTTATTTCTCTCCCAAAAATCCTCAGCTTCCCCTCTCCGGCGTTGCTTTCATAGGGTCTTTCCCTCCCAAAAAATCCTCAGTGACCCCCAGTCCGGCGCTGCTTCCATGGGCTCTTCCCTTCCCAAAAAAGTGCTCAGCCTCCCCTCTCCAGTGCTGCTTCCATGAATTATTCCCCTCCCAAAAAATCCTCAGTGTCCCCAGTCCAGCGCTGCTTCCATGGGCTCTTACCCTCCCAAAAAATCCTCAGCCTCCCCTCTCCAGTGTTGCTTCCATGGGCTGTTTCCCTCCCAAAAATCCTCAGCTTCCCCTCTCCAGCGTTTCTTCCATGGGCTCTTTCCCTCCCCAAAATTCCCCAGTCACCCCAGTCCAGCGTTTCTTCCATGGGCTCTTTCCGTCCTAAAAAAATTTCAGTGACCCCCAGTCCAGCGTTGCTTCCATGGGTTGTTTCCCTCCCAAAAATTCCTTAGCTTCCCCTCTCCAGTGCTGCTTCCATGCGTTGTTTCCCTCCCATCAAATCCTCAGCCTCCCCTCTCCAGTGCTGCTTTCATGGGCTCTTTCCCTTCCCAAAATTCCTCAGTGACCCCCCTCCAGTGCTGCTTCCATGGGTTATTTCCCTCCCAAAAAATCCTCAGTGACCCCAGTCCAGCACTGCTTCCATGGGTTATTTCTCTCCCAAAAATCCTCAGCTTCCCCTCTCCAGTGTTGCTTCCAGGAATTATTCCCCTCCCAAAAAATCCTTAGTGTCCCCAGTCCGGCATTGCTTCCTTGGGTTATCTCCCTCTCAAAAAATCCTCAGCCTTCCCTCTCCAGCGTTGCTTCCATGGGCTGTTTCCCCCACATCAAATCCTCAGCCTCTCCTCTCCAGTGCTGTTTCATGGGCTCTTTCCCTCCCAAAAAAAATTTCAGTGACCCCCAATCCAGCACTTCTTCCATGGGTTATTTCCCTCCCAAAAAATCCTCAGCTTCCCCTCTCCAGTGTTGCTTCCATGGGCTCTTTCCCTCCCAAAAAATGCTTAGTTTCCCCTCTCCAGTGTTGCTTCCATGGGTTATTCCCCTCCCAAAAAATACTTAGTGTCACCTGTCCGGCGTTGCTGCCATGGGCTCTTTCCCTCCCAAAAAATCCTCAGTGACCCCCAGTCCGGCGCTGCTTCCATGGGCTCTTCCCTTCCCAAAAAAGTGCTCAGCCTCCCCTCTCCAGTGCTGCTTCCATGAATTATTCCCCTCCCAAAAAATCCTTAGTGTCACCTGTCCGGCGTTGCTGCCATGGGCTCTTTCCCTCCCAAAAAATGCTTAGTTTCCCCTCTCCAGTGTTGCTTCCATGGGTTATTCCCCTCCCAAAAAATACTTAGTGTCACCTGTCCGGCGTTGCTGCCATGGGCTCTTTCCCTCCCAAAAAATCCTCAGCCTCCCCTCTCCAGTGTTGCTTCCATGGGCTATTTCCCTCCCAAAAAATCCTCAGCCTCCCCTCTCCAGCGTTGCTTCCATGGGCTCTTTCCCTCCCAAAAAATCCTCAGCTCCCCTCTCCAGCACTGCTTCCATGGGTTGTTTCCCTCCCAAAAATTCCTNGGGCTCTTTCCCTCCCAAAAAATGCTTAGTTTCCCCTCTCCAGTGTTGCTTCCATGGGTTATTCCCCTCCCAAAAAATCCTTAGTGTCACCTGTCCGGCGTTGCTTCCATGGGTTATTTCCCTCCCAAAAAATCCTCAGCCTCCCCTCTCCAGTGTTGCTTCCATGGGCTCTTTCCCTCCCAAAAAATCCTCAGCTCCCCTCTCCAGCACTGCTTCCATGGGTTGTTTCCCTCCCAAAAATTCCTCAGCTTCCCCTCTCCAGTGCTGCTTTCATGGGCTCTTTCCCTCCCAAAAAATCCTCAGCCTGTGGCTGCTGGTCACCCCGACTGTCCCCACGAAGGCACAACCCCGACCTCTGTCCCCGTGCAGGGTGACCGGGAGCCAGGGATTGCACCCCGTGCATCCCTCGGGAATGAGAGGCAGCATTCCCAAATCCAGCAGCAAGCCAGGGCTGGCAGGGCCCTTCCCAGGAGCAGCAGAGGACTCGTGGATTCTGTCACAGGACGTTCCTAAAGCCTCCGGGTTCCCTCCCGGCTGGAAAACCATCCCGGCTGGCATTTAACCACACAAAGGATCCCTCTCAGCTCTCCCTTGCCCCAGAGCTCTGACAAATCACTCTGCCCTCCCCATTCATGTCACAAAGGGCTTGTCACCCTCCCTTGGTGACACCATCCCACCTCCCTTCATGACACCATCCCAAAAACCTTTCTCCCCCTCCGGGTCAGCCTCTGGTGGTCAGAGGCAGCCCGCAAACCCCTGGGGATGTGTGGATGACTTGTCCCTGTGGATGACTTGTCCCTGCAAGCATCCCCGTCCCACCACGGTGCCCCAGAGGAGGGGTCAGGTCTCCCACCCCTGAACCAAGAACCTCCTGTCCTTGCTGCAAAGCCACAGGGCTCCTTGACCAGATGAAGGTTTCCTTAATTAAAACGAGAAATCAAACCCTCAAAATAGACGTGACTCTATTTTGGGCTCAGTCCTGGGCTTGATTTTGTCCTGGTCAAACTGTCTCCTTCTCTTTCACTGGAAATCACTGGCCCCCAACGGGATCAACTCATTATAAAAGTGCTGAACAGCAGAGCAATAATTCCTGAAATCCAAAATAATGGGACAGGACACAGGAGTCAGCTAAATTGCTGACATTTTAGTGCTCTCGTCCACAATGAATTTGTCACCACAAAGTGTGGAGCTGCTAAGGACAGCAAAGCAAAGGCCCTGAAAATCATGGATATCAGAAATCCTGGGTATCAGAAATCATGGATATTGGCAAACCAGGAAGGACAGACTTTTTATTCACATTGGGGAAACTGAGGCAAGACAACTGACTTGTCAGAAGGAGGCTTAAAGTCTCTTCAATGCACTAACACCTTTATCTTCATTATAAATCAAATTATAAATGGGTGAGCAGGAATACTATTAACACTGACTTCTGATTTAAGCATTTGGAAAAGCTCCTGGGAAAGTCTGGGCTGGAGAAAAGATGTTCCCAACCTCTGTTTTCCCAAGGCTGTTGGCTGAGAGGTGCAAAGCCTTCCGAGGTGAATGCAATGCAAACATCATCTGCACCTGGAACTGAGGCTGTGGCTGCCCCATCCCTGGAAGTGTCCAAGGCCAGGTTGGAGCAGCCTGGGATGGTGGAAGGTGTCCCTGGCCATGGCAGGGAATGGGGACTTTAAGGTCCTTTCCAACCCAAACCATTGATTCTCTCATCTAAATCCTATGGTTTCTCTAAAACCCAACCACAATCCGTGAGTGGCCTGAGGATATCAGCCATGAGCTACATCACCCATCCAAAGAACTGGGGGTTAAAATCCAACCTCCTGGGGGGTAAATCCAGGGCATATCTGGATGAGGATAAAATATTCATCCTAGAGTGGGGTGGCAACCAAAATCAGGCTTGAACAGCTACATTCCACCTCTTCCCAGCCATGGGATGGGAGAAGGGGAAAAGGAAGATATTTAGGACTTTGAGGCACTGGAGCGTGTCCAGAGAAGGGAACAGATCTGGGGAAGGGGCTGGAACAGCTGAGGGAGCTGGGAAGGGGCTCAGCCTGGAGCAAAGGAGGCTCAGGGGGGACCTTGTGGCTCTGCACAAGTCCCTGACAGGAGGGGGCTCAGGGGGGGTCGGGCTCTGCTCCCAGGGAACAGGGACAGGAGGAGAGGGAACGGCCTCGAGCTGTGCCAGAGGAGACTTAGATTGGATATCAGGGAAAATGTTTTCCCTGAAGGGGCTGTCAGGCCCTGGAACAGGCTGCCCAGGGAAGTGGTTGAACAGCCATTCCTGGAGGTATTTAAAATATGTGTGGATGCGGCGCTTGGGGACAGGGTTTAGTCATGGCCTTGGCAGAGCCGGGGGAACGGTTGGACTCGATGATCTTGGAGCTCTTTTCCAGCTGAAAAAAAAAATGCTGCTGTGACTCTCTCAGCTTTCCTTTCTTTGGTTGGCTTTGGTTTTCCTCGAGGTTCAGAAGCGGGGATGGCTTTCTCCACAAATCCACACTTAATCAGGGTCAGAGCGCCGTGCCTCTTCCCACTTCCCAACCACCGCCTCTGCTCTGCAGAACACCATTAATTAACCCCTGCACCAGAGCAGGCTTTGGCTTCCCTGCTCAACCCCCGGACAATTA
Source organism: Drymodes brunneopygia (assembly GCA_013400955.1). NCBI lineage: Eukaryota > Metazoa > Chordata > Aves > Passeriformes > Petroicidae > Drymodes > Drymodes brunneopygia. The sequence continues at coordinate 28,897 of VZTZ01001666.1, forward strand.
AAGATGTAAAGGATGACACAGCCCCTGAGTGTCCTGGGAAATGGGCTGAGACCACAAATTCGTTTCACGTCACTCACCGCCAACACTCCGGAGCCTTCGGCCACTGCGGCCAAAACGGGCTGCTCCAAACTAGGAAAAAAGCAGGAGAGGGATATTTTCTATTTTCCACAATAAAAGTGGATCCAGCTTCTTGGTTGTCAATATTGGGACCCTTCCTCAGAATCTCCACAGATGGAATAAAAACAAATACTGACCCATCATTTCTAGCCAGGTGTAATCCAGACAATTAGCAGGATGTGCTTAGCTGGGGGACTTCATTAATTGCCTTCACAACCATCTTTCCAAGGGAAAGGCAATTTAGAGGGAATTCTCTTAGTGGCCAGGTCTGATCCTGGAATTCCCAGCTGGATCCCAGCTCAGTGGCACTGAGTGTCATCAGGAACACAAATATAACAAAGGAGCAAAACAAGGAACCCAAAAGAAAGGCTGGGACTAGACTTAGAGCTGGTTCTTGAGAGTAATTTCTTAAATTCCATGTTTGATGGGAAGTGTGGGATCAGCCGGGATTAAAGCAAAGGTTACACCTCACTCTTCCCATCATCCACAAGGACACTGCTGAGCCTGTAAAGTGATCAAAAAAGGACTTTAATTATTCACTAAATTGCTTTGTGCCCTCTCTGGGTGATGATGCACCCGGGAATTGCACTGGGATCAAAGCCAGGAGGAGTTTGGATCCAACAAGAGGCACAAGAGGCCCTTGATAAAAGCTGTGCCCCACGAGCCATTCCTGCTCATATTCTTGGACTTCTTCCAGGACCTTTCCACACCCTTTCCCTTCAAGCACAAACATTCAAAAGTGCAAACACAACACTGGATGATTTTTAAGATCCCTTTCAACCCAAGCCATTCTACGATTCCATTCCTAAAATCATCCCAGCCAAAATGCATCCACCACACCAGGATGTGCTGCACAAAAACACCTTTTCCCAAGATCTCCTGGAGGTGCTGGTAACACCATGACACACTCACTGTACCCTCTGATCTCCTTTACACTCCTATAAAATTCCTGTCTCCTGCAATTCTAAGAGGATCAATTCCAGATTCACAAATGTCTCCTTAAAATCCATGAGCCACTCAGGAAAAAAAAAAAACCCACTGCAAAATTTTCTGCAGAGACCAAATACGTTGTATTCTGTTTTCCTCCTTTTCACCACTCACCTTGGTCCATCACAGCTGGAATCATTTGTGTGTCTTCAGCTGTCCCTCAGAAATTCCCAAGGAGAAAACAGCCAATAACCCACATCAGGTCTTGTGTAAAATCCAGGACTTGCAATAGATGGAAGATCTGGGGGGAAGTTCTGCTGTCTGTGGATGAGCAGTCATTTTTCAGTTATTGCTATCCCAATTAGCAGCCCTGACAGGATTTGATTTGATTTAAAATAAGAAAAACTAAATTAAATTAAAATTAAAAATTAAAAATTAAATTTAAAAATGTTTGGTTTTTTTTCCCTTCAGTTCAGCACTGAATCAACCCCAGCAGAGGAGGATGAAGGAGATTCCTTCACTGTTGCTCTGGTCTATTAATGCTGGGCTTAATCAGAGGTTTTAAGATCTCCAAACCACCACTGCAGGACTTTAATCTCTCATTCCCACCAGCATCCAGCTCACAGGCGTGCTCTGTGCACAAGGCTCATGGAAACCAGTCACTCTCCCAGACTAATCACCAATTCCCTCATTCCTCCGGGCCCTGCCATGCCATGGCCTCAGGCTCAGGTTATTCCGTGTTCCTCCAGCTTCTCGGTGGCCCTGTGTGAGGTCTTGCTGGAGCTGGAGCTGGAGGACAGCCAAGGTGTCAAAGGGACACCTTTGCTGGGAGCTGTTGAGTGGAATGTCCTCGGTTGATGAAGGCTGGAGCAATTCTGGCTCTACGGCCCTCGCGAGCACCATCAATCACGGGCTCTCATTTCAAACTCTCCCTGCTTTTTATGGCACTTCCCAAGGCTGGGCAGGAGAAAGGCCGTGGCTCCCACCAGATCGCTGCAGGTCACTGGAGGTGCTGAGCTGGGTGCTAAACTTGTTTTTAATTCTCAGAGTGGAGCCTCCAGCAGATTCCTGGGGAGGATTTTGGAAGTCAGAGGATGAAAAAAGCTCCCTCGAATATTCCGACTCAAGGCGAACTTTTAAAGAAGGATTTGTGTAAACTCAGTGTTACTGTGGGTTGTTTCTCATGGATAAAGTTATGCAGATATTCCAGGGCAGTAATAGATGGGACGTGGTTCTATCATCCCAGGTATTTCTAATAAATTGATTTATTAAGCATAAATCAGTATATTGATTTATTTATCTACTGCTTTATCTATGACTTTCACACATCTAAAAATCAGTGCTGAGATTATTAATCATAATCCCAAGGGATATTCTCCATTTTGAAGTGCTATAACCAAAAAAAGAAACAATTAAAAAGCCTGAAATAACAGTTTAATTCCTTACAATTGCTCACACTTTTCTGGACATTTTTGGATATTACAATTCAGAATTTTGTAGGAACTAAAATAACAGGCACAAAGCTATCTAGTCCTGAGCAGGAGTGATCTTATTTTATTAAATTATTCATTAAATTACCTGAAAGCATTATAATGCTTTGGAGATATAATTTTTTGGGGATTTTCTGTTCGAAATATTTCTGACCTAACATAATTATAAATTTTTATTTAGAGCATGACAATCCCACTCGATTAATCTGTAAATGCCACTTGGATAAGACTGCTTGGGAATTTGCTTGGTCCCAAAGGGCTCCTGGATTATTGTTTGTGGTGGAAATTTTTCTAATGAAAAAATGTCATTTCATCACAGAAAAATTCTTTGATTTGCAGGGAGACGCTACCTTAGACCCTGTCAGGTTCAGGGTAAAATTTCCCATCAGAGCCTGAAAAATATTCCCAAACTTGGGAAAATGGATTGGATGAGCAAACCAGAGTCAGTGACCAATTTCTGGGATTTTTGATGACGCAGAAATTTTGTTCTGTAGGCAGCCATCCTTCATATCTCTTTACCTTTGGAACTCCTTGGCTTCTTGAAAAGTTCAGCTGACTTTAGACAAGGAAATATCAAATTTCTCAATTATCCAGGTTGAAAAGAAGAAAATACTGACAGTATCTATTTGACAGTTGTGGGTTTTAAGGGAAAAGCTGGCCCCGTATTTAATTTCCTACAGTTCACACCCTCCAAATTCAACCTGTTTTGGTTTTCCATGTGGTTTAGGCACAGCTATGAAGGACATTGTTTTCCAAATGGCAGTGGAAGCCCTCATTCCTAGGAAAGGCCTCCTTTAGCAGAGTGAGGAGGAGCAAGCAGAGGAAGGCTCAGGAGCCATCCCAACCTTGGATGCAAACAGGACAAGACCACACATCCTTCCTGGGTGCTCAGGAGCCTCAGACTCTCCAAAACCCCCAGAGAGTGGGAAAATGAACCTGACCATGGACTCCCTTCCCTGTGTCAATACCTGGCCTTGCCAGAGCTGCCAGAGCCAAATCCCTGAGTTATCCCCAAAGTTCTTCCATGATTGTGGCACCTTGACCTTTCCCATCCTCCTCTTTCCCAAAACGACTCGTGGCTGCCTTGAACCGTGGCCAGTGAGAGACGAAATTGCAGAGGATGAATTCCCCCAGCAGGGAGGGGGCCCAAGGTGCACCCAGGAATTTCCCCTAAAAGCGCCGTGACCCCTCCAACCTTCCCAGACACCGCGAGGCTCCGCGGCCTCCACCTCCCAAAGCCGCAGCCCAAAGAGCCCCAGGCTTTGTGCAGCCACTCTGCTGCCCTGGGGGGAAACAAGGAGGGCATTTTTTTCTCTGCTTGTTCCCTCAATTCAGTCGGCAAACATTCCCCACACAAAACAGCTGGGCTGGGAAGAAAGGCCGGAGGCACCATCTTGCATTTGCCCAATGGATTAGTTGGTAATTGCTGGGTGTCTCAAATGCAAAAGGGCTCCTGACTCCTGTGTATGGCAGGGCAAGGCTTGGTCTTTATTGAATTTATTGGTCATTATTATTTTCCTCCCCCTTTTCTCACCCTGACCCGTTTCCTAAATCCTTTTTTCTCGGGAGGCAGAGGGAAGCAGGGGAGGGTTGTGGGATTTTCATTAACAAAGCCTTGAGAGCCTAGGAGTGACTTTGGAAGGCAGGATATTGACCTTTACAGCTCCTAATGCCACGTTACAACATCTAATCCCACATTCCAGGCTGAAAAATGGGGGAAGGATGGGCAGAAGAGAAAATGCCACTCATTGTGCAAAATGCCTTCGCTCCAAAGGAAACAGAGGTCACTGCAGGGGAGGTGCAGAGATACGAAAAAAGAAGGAAAAAAATTAGATTTGAGTGGATTTTTTTTTTTTCTGGGGATCTACAGAAATTTCCAACAAACAGAGGAGCCCTGGAGTGATTTATCATAATGAGAATTTCATCTCCTCGCCTTGGCTTCACCCCACTTCCCACACCCTCCCAAAATTCATCTGCTTACGACTCTTATCAAGCATTTATCGCCCAGAAGGTGAGGGCAGGACAAAGACTGCCCCAATCAGAGCCAGGCATGAGGTGGGCAGCAATAAAAGCCAGGCTGGGAAAGCTGGAGCTGCTCATCCTGGGGAAGGGAAGGCTCCCAGGAGACCTCAGAGCCCCTTCCAGTACCTAAAGGGAGCTTAAAAGGGTCATGGAGAGGGACTTTGGACAAGGGCCTGGAGTGACAGGAAAAGGGGGAATGATTTTTAAGCTGGAGGTGGGTAGGTTTAGATTAAATATTAATAATTTCTTCAATATAAAGGTGAAGAAACCTGGCACAGGCTGCCCAGAGAAGCTGTGGCTGCCCCTGGATCCCTGGAATTGTTCAAGGCCAGGTTGGATGGGGGTTGGAGCAGCCTGGACAGTGACAGTGTCCAGGACAAGGCAGCTCTGTCCCCATTATCTTCCTAAAATACTTCCCTCCTTGTACCTTATAAGGATGTTAAATTCTGATTTCATGAGTCCCTGCACATCTGAGCATAACATGATTGGAAGTCTTGCTCCAAGGTACTGTTAAACACATAAAAAAGGGAATGGGGAAAAGAGGGATTTGGGCAGGGCAAGGAGAAACAGGCAACTCTAAATAACCAATGAAACCTCAGCCAAAGAAAAAGAGAAAAAGGAAAAGGAAAAGGAAAAGAAAAAGAAAAAGAAAAAGAAAAGGAAAAGAAAAAGAAAAAGAAAAGAAAAAGAAAAAGAAAAAGAAAGAAAAAGGAAAAAAAGAAAGAAAAAAGGAAAAAAGGAAAAAAAAAGAAGAAAGGAGGGATTTTATAACATTTGAATGTCAGCACTGATACCTGTGACCTGAAGAACATCTCAAAGTTTTGGTGTCCATAAAAAAAAAATAATTAGTGATGTTTCCAGCACAGCCTTTGCCTCTGGTGCAGCCTGGGACATTACAGCAGGGTCTGACCACGGGCTGTTTATTTTTTACAGTGCTTTTTTACCAGCAGCAGTGACAAAGCAAGGAACAGTGACACAATTTGTTAGAATCTCGGTAGCTGCTGAGCTCCTGAGAGGTTTTTAGTCTGGAATTCTGTTCTTCATGTAAAAAGATGGAAATATCACGTGGGAACAAATTGATTTTGATAACACTTTATTCTAGGAAAAAAAAACAAACCCAATAGAAAATGAATGCTTTAAGATGAAAATTTCCTCATCTGCCATGTGCAGGGTGGAATGATTCATGTTATTCAAGCAATCTGGGGGAGAGAGAGAGAGGGTAAGGAAGGGGATTAACTTCTTGGGAAAGTTTACAGTGTTTTTTAAGTTTCAGAATTCCCTTCAAAGCCAGAGGCAGATCCCACACATCTTGTGTGCCTTCCAGTCTGCCTCTCCGCAGATGACTGCGCTGATACATCCCCATGCAGAAACCCAGACATCCAACTAATAATTAGAGTTCATTATTGCAGCCTCAGGAAGGCTCCTGGTGTCTTTGTGAGAGCCCTGACTCCCCGTCACGTCTGGGGGCAAGTGAGAAACCAGAGGCTGTGGCTGGAGATCTGAGAGCTGGGGATGGACAGGCTGGAAAATCACTCCTTGGTCCCTTTCCTTGATCACATTCTGGCTCCTCTGCTCATGCACCCCACTTTTAAACCGTTTTTTTGGTTCACGTTCATGCGAATGAAACAAAATAAACCGAAGCAAATCAGCCCTGACTGGATTTGGGTTTGCTCCCTTTCCGCAAAGACGCGCACCAGGGCTTCACTCGCAGCGCGGCCAAAACCAAAGGACAATTAAACTCCAGGTTCCCTTTTAAATGAAACATTCCCTTCCAGGTCGTGGCTTCTGCTCCAAACCAGACAGTGAATCCACCAACGGGTCGGTAAAAGAGTTCAGTGCTGTGGCTCTGAAAATCCCCCTCGCACCGCGGATTTCGGGGATGCCGACCCGATGAAATCCTGCTTCGGGATGGGAACATCCTGATTTTTCACCAGGTCTGCAGAGGGAGGGAGGGAGTGGGGGGAAGGATGTTTGTTATTCTTGAGGAATTTTATTATTTTTTCCTGGATTCACAACAGCACGGAGGCTTGGAGGAGCTCGTTGCTTTGCTAATGTGTGGTTTGCAACGAGAGCTGCGGAAAGGCTCCTTGAAGGAAAACCAAACCGGCCTCGGGAATGAGCCAAGCCCAAGTGTTTGGGAGGGATCCGGGGAAGAGGATGAGGAGTGGGGAGGGGGAGAGGTGAAGGAGGGTAATAAGAGCTGTGTGTGGTACTTCCACACAGCAAAAAAAACCTCTTGAGGAATGGATTTGGGATGCCTCCCTTTGGAAACAGTTAAAAAAAAAAAAAAAAAAGGGA
>VZTZ01001666.1:35762-48881 GCA_013400955.1 Drymodes brunneopygia
AAAAGGGAGCAGAAGGCTGCATTTAAGAAGAGGTTAGAAATGTTTAAAGAGCAAATAGACCCAAAAAACCCCAAACCATGTCCTTGAGGGCTCCTCTCCCATCAGCATTCCCATTCCAGGAGAGCACACTGGGTAAGGCTACGTGACCAGTGAATGTGTCCTGACCCCAACTGCACCACAAGAATAATAGAACTCATATTGTGCTTTCCTCTGGTAGAGTTCAGAACGCTTTATGGGAAAAGCTGTGTTTTCTACAAAAAAAAAAAAATGTTCTCCAACAGGAACTGGAACCGGGAAAACAAAACAAAACAAACCCCAACTTTTTAGAAATTTTCCATCTGAAACATAAAAAACGGGAGGGAGGGGCATTTTAAAGAGGGGAAAACAGTTTTGCTTCAAACCAAAACATTTCGTTTCTGAGAAAAAAGAAAAAAATTTTAAAAAAGCCAAGGCATGGGAGAGGTTCAAGTGGCTTGTCCAGAATCCCACTTGGGACTTGCACCTACATCTCCTAAGCCACAAGTGAGTCTGTCTTCAGTTAAACTGCAACATCAACAGTGATTTCAGGCAAATAGTGAAAAAATGAGCCCAGTTTTACCGGTAAAGGCGCCGGGCTCTAAACCAGGCTCTGGAAGAGCTCTCCTTGCCCACACACATTATCCAGCACCAGGGTGGAACAGCAGAGAAGGCAGGAAGGGCCCAGAGAGAACATTTACCCCTCAGAACACCCTGAACACCCCATGTGAACGTGAACACCACTCCCAAGTCTCCCAAATTCCTGCTGCTCCCCTCAGGCAACTCCTGGGAATGAATTCCCCCAAATGACACCGAGTTTCGGCCTCTCCAGGCCCTCCAGGATTTCTCCTGGGCAAACAGCACCTTAATCCTGCATGGAGCTTTCCCAGAGCACACGGATCGTGTCAATGGAGGCTCTTGAGATGTCACTGCCACTTCAGAGGGACGCAGAGAGCCAAGAATAGCAGAAAACCAGAGCAGCCCATACCCCTGGGTGCTCCACAGCTGCGCTCCAGTCCAAGGCCTGTAATTTTCACACCATTTCTCACCACCCTACATTCAGACAACTCCGTTTTTCCCAGCTCTGTGGTCTGAACACCCAGATCTCCGATTTTTACATTGTCTTCTCGTTCCAAAGGGTTGGCAGAGCCTGGAGGTGAAATGCTTTCAGTGCCCTGTGTTTCTCGCTCTGATTTATAGAGGCTTCTGGAATTAGTTCCTCTGTTTAATGATGATGTCATTAGCACAAAGTGGTGGAAAATAACCAAACAACGACAGGGATGGGTTGATGGATGTTCCACGATGGTTTTACTGCACAACAGCTCTGAGTGAGGTGGGACACTGAGAACTGGAGATGAAACCACAGCAGAGTGAGGCAGGAAAAGTCCATTCTACCTCCTTCCCACCTCCTCCTTTTGGGGGGTGAACAAACCTTTGAGACTTTCAGTCCTTGCCCATCTTTTTGAGCTAAACATGTACCCTCCTCCAGCTGATGGAGGTAGAGAGGTCACTTCTGTAATCAAAATTTTTTATAAAAGGAGGAATTCTTTGTTTGGAAGGTAAGTTCATAGCTTGGCTGTTGACCATCTGTGCAGTGACCAATGTAACTCATCTCTGAGCTGGAACCAGTCACATTCCAGCAATACCCTCACCCTAAATGAAGCAAATCTGTTCCAGATGGAGAGATTTTGAAAGAATTTTACACCTCAGACCAGCACGAGGTGTAACCAATCTAATCCTTCATCCAGTGGGACAACAGAGGATACAGAAAAACACCTTGTAAGGTGGATTTCTTTTCCTGACTTGGTGGGAATTGGAGCAGAAGTGTTGGATGTGCAATGAGACCGTGACAAAACCCAAAGCTTGGTCTCTGCAGGAGGATATTTTTACTTTGGGTTGAGGAGTTCAGACATAAACGTGTGTGATCCCACCAGCAAATCCAATCTCCAAGGTTTTCTAACCAAACTGGGCTTAACTATTTAGATTTTACTTGTTTTCTTGGTATCTAAGTGAGTTTAGGTGCTGAAGACTCAGTGAGTGCTCTTTCTGTACCTCTTGTGGACCTCTGGAAGTTCTGCTGGAATCAGCTCTGCAGCCAGCACTGAAGCACAGCCTGGCAGCAGAAGGGTTAACACAGCACCTAAAGCACATCTCCAAAAAGCAAATGGATTAAAAGTCAGACTTTTTGTGTGATTTAGTGGCAGATGCAGGCTTGGAGAAACATCATCCTTTCCCAGTGGTCAATAACTCACTGCTCTCAAACCCTCTCGGGTTCAGGAATTCCGTAGAGCAGATTCGTGGTGTGATCATCTGCGATATTTTGAAGGATTGGTCTTTCATGGAAGCCTAAAACCAAGCTCCACATGAGGAAAAAAACCTGTCAGCAGCTGAAAGCAAAGAGAGGAACTGCAGATTGGTCAGGGATGTCTTCAAAGTCCAGGTGATCAGGGTCAAGGGAATTCCTGTCTCTCTGGATTACCATGAGGGGCCCATCCCAATCCTCCTCTGGGTGACAGCTCCCGTGAGAGATGAGGGATGAAGGTCAATTCCAAAAATTCCTCTGTTAGAGGAGGAAGATGCTGTGGGTACCACTCTGGCAGCTGAAACTCTTCTTGTGCTGAAGCTTTTGTGCAAATCCAGGGCAGGGATCTGCTGGGGATCATCTCCTGACTTTTTTCTCCTACTCTTGGTGTGGGAATGTTGTCTGAGAGGCACATCCAACACTTGTCCATCTCAGCAAGGCACTTCCCAAAGGCCTTTCTCACCACCCTAAGGATGCCCATGGGTATCTCTGTTGGGCCAATTTTGGGTCAAGATCTAAAGGAAAGGGAATTCACTCTTCCAGGTGCTGTATCCATCCCTAAAGCACCATGATGCACATCCCGGAATATTTGGGATGGAGGTGAAGAAAAATGTTTTGTGAGAGAGAGTCACAGTGATTGGGATAAAAAGAAAACTGCACTAATTTAAAATAGGATCAGACTAGCTCAGAAAATCAAATAAACACCAAAATCTGTCTGCCCAGATATGAACTTTTCTCTGACTCTTAAAAAAAAATTAAAGGAAAAAAAAATCCCAGTTTGGCTTGGATTGAAGCGAGTTGAGTACGAAGACCAGAACCAGTCACTAATTAATGGTGTCTCGTTTTCTGGTATTTATGCACCATAAAAATTAATAAGGGACTTCTCTGGGAAAATAAATGGTAAGCTGGAAAGCCAGCTCTGGCCTTTGGTTTTTTTCCTGTTACTCATAACTTCTCAGTGAGATTCCTTGAAACTTTGAGCTGGTTCCTTCCCAGGAACTTTCAGCAACTTCCCAGAGCCAACGTTCCAAATGAGGAATTGATGCAGCCTCCCTGATATCAGTGGAGAGAGACTGGATGTACAATTTAACTGTTCGTGCTGATTTCCAGACCACATATCCTCCAAAAAAAAAATCAGGAAGAACACACATTAAATTTTCAGAAGCTGTGGATTTAGGTGCATCTATATCTATAATTTTCTGCATTTTAGGTTTTAGGCTTCTATTTTTTAACAGTGGTAATCCCCTGTAGTGGTCACATAGAAGGCAGCAGGTGCTTTCTTTCCTAAAAGCAAAGGTCCAAAACTTGGGAACATCTCCAGTGAGCACTGGAATCTTACACTGCTATTTAGTTTTGTCCAATTTCCTCACATAATCCATTTTGGCATGATACAAAGATATCAGTTTAGTCCTTTAAACAACATAGTTGGGATTAGATGTTGTACCTGAGCTGAAAACTTCTGCTTTGCAGGAGGTTTAGATGTGGAGGCAAGAGCAGAAAGCTGCTCACACAGCAAAGAGGAGGTTCAGAGCACAAGCAAGGACCAAAAACTGGGCTATCAGATATTACCCACCGTGCTGATGGAGTTCCCACACTCCTTATCAGCCTCCCAGTCCCTCAAGAGGCAAACCCATTCCACCACCACCATTCCCACCCGTGGAAGTGGCCTCCAGCAGCCTGGGTGGGCTGGGGAGGGGAGAGAGAGCACGGCAGAGCTCGGGATGGATCAGCAGAGCTCAGTGGACGTGGAGAAAATGAACCCAGGAGCTCGTTTTTGGGACTTCATGAGAAAACCCACCACTGACTCCACATCCTTGCATTGCAAACGGGAGCCTCAGATGGAACATCCTGGGTCAAATCTCCATCTGGATTAAGCAGAGAGAGCTTTGGGCATTGTCAGAGCTTTGCTGGTTGACATCAGCCCAGAGCTGGGCCAGGATCCTCTTTGATTTTTGCCGCGTTGTTGTTGTGGTTATTTTTCCCTCCGTACGATTCTCCCGGAATCTTTAATTCCAGCTTTTCCCCTTAATGAATCCTCTTCCTGCAGCTCTGGAGAAGGAATCCTGCTTGGGCATTTCGAGGCAGCCAGTTCTTCTTTGAGGCCTGTGGAGAGCTGCGGGTGTTTGGCTGGGGATGAAAGCAGGAACGAACAATGCCGGTTTATTCCTGATATTTTGCTGCAATATTTCAGTGATGTCAGAGCCAAACCTTCGGAAAAAAATACATATATGAAGTACACAGGGTTGGGTCCAGTGGCTGGATTAAAAGAACAGGATTATTTTGATTACCTTGATTTAGAGCACCAGCGGTGCTGAATCATGTTCAGCCAAAGAAATATCACGGAGGCAAAATTTACTCCTCTGGATGGAGAAAAGCAGGAGAGGAGGAAGGCAGGGAGGAGGGAAGAAAAATGACCCTGAATCAAAAGATGAAAATATACACCAGTTCAACGTTTTCTCCTTGTAATGATTTTCTTTCTTAAGCAGGCAACCACAAAAGACAGAGATGTTTAATCCATTAAAAGTGCAGCTTTCTGGACAGAATAATCCGAGTTTTGTCAAGCCACCAGCCCGCTTCTCCCTGGGTGGGCCCAGGCTGGGGAGGGAATAGGCTTTCATTTGATTCCCTCGGAACAGGTCAGTGTGCACAGGCTTTGGGGATGGTATCTAATAACCTTTCCTGGCAGGTTGTCAACAGGAGCACGGGGGGCAAAATGGATTTTCATCAGGGAGTAGCAAAATCTGAATTTCGTCGTGGCAAGAGGGAGGATGGCTTTGGGGAGAGGGATGAAGTTCTGCTGCTCTTTCAATGGTTTCCTTCACCAGTCACTCCCATTTTCTTCAAAGGCTGGAAAGGCAGAAGATTCCTCCACTTCTTGCAACACATGGGCTCGTGGAGAGAGGTTTTGCTGTTTGGGCTTGAGTCAGAGCAGTGCAAACTATAAGTGAGTAAAATGTGAATCATCTCTGGTGAAAGAGGGACTTTCTTTGAGTATTAGCACAGGCAAGGACAACGAATGAATGGAAATCTCTCCCATCCCTTGACCCTCTCCCCTGGAATAGGGAGGACAACACCAGGATCACTTCATGGCAGAATTTATGTACAAACGTTGAGGGTCTGATTGGAAAAAAACAGTTATTAGAAGAGAAGATAAGAATTACTGGGAGATAAGATAAGATAAGATAAGATAAGATAAGATAAGATAAGATAAGATAAGATAACCCAGGCTTTGTTGCCAGGGCATGAGCACCACCAACCCATCACCCTCCCTCCAGCACCTGCCCTGTGTGAGGCTGCAAATCATCCTGGACATGGGAGGTCAAAATCCCAAATTCAGCATATCCTTGGTCACTCTTCTTGGTACCAGTCCTTGGGCTGTTCTCCCACGAGTTTCCACACCTCTGCTATTTTTTAGCAAGTGCTCAGGGAGCTCAGTTTTGTCTTGAGGTCAGGAAAATGCGTGGAAGCTCTTTAAAAAGTAGCATATTTACAGCTCTTGAAAAAAAAATGTGTTTTCCTACTCATGTTATTTATACCTTCTGCTTTCATTTGCACGCAGGCTCGCACAAATGTAGAATCACAGGATCACAGAACTGTTTGGGTTGGGAAAGACCTTTGAGATCATAAAGTCCAACTGTTAACTTTGACAAAAGCAAAGAGGTTTTGCCTCTCTCTTGAGAAAGAAAGAAAAAGAGAAAAGAGAAAGAAAACCCAACGAAACAAAACCTCAAACAAACAAAAAACCAAACCAAATCTAAAAGAAAAAAACCCGAAAACAAAACCCCAAGAAATACAAGTTTCATCTCTTCAGTTAAAACTTCGGTTAAAGGAGATTTCCATATTAAAAATCAATTTTGTTCTCATCAAAATGATCACTTTTATTGCAACAAGCAGCAAAAGCCACCCTGATGTCCCCCAAACCCCCAACACAGCAGAAGGCTGAGAAAATGTGGGCCAAAATAGAAATGCTCCATCTACAGAGCTGGACTCCCAATGATCCTTGTGGGTCCCTTCCAACTCAGGATATTCCATGATTTCCTAAAAATGCTCCATCTACAGAGCTGGACTCCCAATGATCCTTGTGGGTCCCTTCCAGCTCAGGATATTCTGTGATTCCCTGGTTCCCAAGAGGTCTCCACACTGAATCCAGTCCCACCATTCCCCCCATCTCTGGAGAGAGCAAACAGCAAAGCCCCTTTGCTGCTGCATCCCCCTCTGGCAAGGGATAAGGGGCCAGGAGGGAAAGTAGGAAGGATTGACTGATCAAGGGTGAAGGTTGGGATTCCCTGGAAGGAAATTCAAGGAAAATCCCTTCTGGAAGCTCATCCTGGTCCCAGGAATCTGCCTGTGGGTCCTTCCTCACCAAAGTCATCCTCACCTTCTCCCTGAGGTTCTACCTGACTTTGGGAGGAACCAGGTTTATCCCACCATGGGATTCATACAGAAAAACACCCAGTTCCTTATTTCCAAGGATTTGAGGATGAACATGGGCTGCAGTGATGCTCTGAATGAATGGACACGTTCCTGGGCTTAGCAAGGCATTCCTCACGGAAAAAAATACATAGAAAGTTAGGACCTTTTTAGGAAAAAGTTTTTTACAGAAAGAATGGTTAAATACTGGAATTGTCTGCCTGGGGAGGTGCTGGAGTGACCATCCCTGGATGTGTTTAAAAAAAGATTGGATGTGGCACTTGGTGCCATGGGTTGGGGTTGGGGCATGGGTTGAACTCAATGATCTTGAAGTCTCTTCCAACCCCGTGATTCCTGAGGTGTGATTATTTTCCAAGGCACGACTGGGACAGGAACAAACCTCGTGATGTGGTCCCAAACCCACACCTGAGCCTGGGGCTTTGGGGGATGGAGCAGATCCTGCAGTGTCCATCTGGCCCCATGGGAAAGGCATCTTCAGCGCTGAGGATTTTCCCAGAAAGGCTCCAACTGCCCCCAAAACCTCGTGCACTGCCCAGGCACTAAACCACACACAAACTGAGCCCCCGAGGACGTGGAATTAATTGCTCATTTCCCAGAAACCTCAGGCAGTTTGTCACAGGCTAATAAAGAGAATAATGGATCATGGGGGAAAATCATAATTAGGTTCACCAAACGTAGCCTAGGCTTCTGTTTTTGTTTCAAATATCAGTTCCACCAAAGTAGGAGTATTTTGTGTTTCTATGATTTCCTGAGTAAAATTGGGAGGAAATCGTAAAAAGCTAAAAAACGCCCACAAATTAAAAGTTCTTATCTCGACATGAAAATATTATTCAGAATCTCGGCGGATTGTTTTACTAATTTCCAAAATGGATGATCAAATACTGAGTGATCCCTCCATGGCTGCCAATATTTTTAATAGGCATCTTAGTCAATGTTAGTACAGCTGTCCTTTCAAATCAACTCTTCTGGTGACTCACACTTGGATTCGGAGATTTCCCGAGGTTTTATCTGCTCTTGGTGGGCCCGTCCTTGGAACCCGTCACACGAGAGAGCAGGAGGTTCCTCCTCATCCAAAACACACAACCCACGGCGCAGTGAAAAGGACACACACAATTAAACGAGGCAGGAAAAGAAGGGAAAAGGGGAAAAAAAAGAAAAAGACCAGCAGGGTCATTTCATGCTCCAGCAGATCGGCATTTTTATGTAAAACTCTTGGAATGTCATATTCCTGCAGCCACCCTCCGGCCTTACTCATGGCGAGTTCACATCACCTGTTTCCCCTCAGAGTTGACATTTCCAAGGGCTTTGGCTCCCTGACGTGCAGTTGGAAAACTGGAAGGCAGGAAAAGTCTCCACGTTCTGGAGAAAACACGGTTCCTCGCAAAGCCTCACGGAAACGTCAACAGCCAACGGAAACGGAGATGAGGAGGCCGCGAGACACTCGCCCTGCTGCAGAAAACAACTATTAGTGTTCATTTGAGGAATTAATATTCATCTGAGGAATTTTATTTCTCCCAGATTGAACTTTTCCCAAGTCAATTTGACTGGAGGTTCCAGGAAATTTAATGGGGCAGTGACAGAGGGTGAAAACTTCGCCCTCTGAAATCTCATTCTTCAGGTGGAAAAGTGCTTTTTGACCCCAACTGTGACACGAGAGGGGTTTTGTGTTGATAGCTGGAGTTTTGTTACTGCCCAGATTGCTCTTAGCCCTGAAAAAAAAAAATTAGAAAACTAAGGAGAAGTCTCTGGGCTGAATAATTTTGAAGCCTCCAGTAGCTTGAAATATCTCCAAACCTATTAAACCCTGAAACCAAAATAAACATTTTGTCCTCCCTTCATGGAAGCATAAAGAATGTCTTAAGGCAACCCGTCCACTTGCCTGCCAATCCCAAATTGCCCTCAAGAACATATTCTCCAGGGCTTTGTCAAATCAGCTTTAACATTCCTCAAGCAACGGGGGGTTCTACCACGTTCCTGGAAAGGCTTTTCCACAACCTGGTCCCGTGTCCTTTTCTAAAAGGCACCGTAAAGCGCCCGGTACCTGCGAGCTCCGGGGCTGGAGAGGGATCCAACTTTCCATTCTGTGGTAAATCCCATGCTTTCAAATATCTTTCCAGTCTGGATGCAAAGGAAAGCAAAATATTTTCAAGATTTCCTACTCCGAGGGAGAAGGACACTTGCAGTTGATATAAATGTCAATAAAGATGAAATTTGGGACTGAGGTGAGATTTATTGTTTTGATATAAACAATACGCTGCAGCATCTAAAAAAAATTAGGAATAACAGCATTTCCTGAAACTGAAAAGCAAAACTTTTCTTTCTAAAGAAAGCTTGTCAGAATCGCTGTTTACAAACCAAATCACTTTTATCAAATTGGCTTTTTCCAACAGGAAAACATTCCTGCAGAAAATTTCCCACTGGCTCCCAGGCAGGGCTTTGCAATATCAAGGTCACCAAGAGTGGGTTTTGTTCCTGCTCTCCAAGAATTTCAACTGCCCAACTGCTGCTTTCCCAGAAGATGCATTTCACAGAAAATTATTATATTGGAATTGAATCCTTTTAAATTGAAGGAATTTAAATATTTTAATCAGTGTATTCAGGAGCTCTGCAGGACCAATGACTAAATTCAAACAGTGTTTATCTTGAGCCAATTCTTTATTTTCTCAGAATTTAAATTCTTATACCCTCTGTTTTCAAAATATATTGATTCAATTAGGAACCTAAATGTTCCTTAAATTAAAGAAATGTCAATATACAACTTGAGCTACTCCAGAATTTCAAATTAAGCCTGGGCTTGAGGTGGATTCTTGAATCACAGAATGGTTTGGGTTGGAAGGGACCTTTAAAGGTCATTTACTCCAACACCCCTGACACGAGCAGGGACATCTTCAACTAAATCGAGCTCTGTTCGACTTGCCCTTAAATGTTTCCAGGGATGGGGCATCCACCACCTCTCTGTGCCAGTGTTTTACCTCCCTCATTGTAAAAAAAGTCCTCTTTTCAATCTAACCTAAACACCCATACCTGACATAAACACCCCTTCCCTCAGCCAAAACCCAATTCAGGCATCCTCCCATCCTAAAGGCTCCTCGAACTCCTTTCCCCACCAAAGCCCCACGCCATTGATTAATAATTATTTGCAGAGGGAAGCTGCCTGCACTGTCAGCCCTTTAATATTGATTAAGAAGCACTCGGCAAGGAAAGGCTGGGTGGCTCCAGCTCTGGGAAGTGCCAAGGAAAATAAAGCTGGTATTAGTGATCCTCAGCGTCTTTGCTGAGAAAAAGGCAGCATTGTGGGCTGGGAGACTGCTCACCAAAGGCAGATCTTTCCCAGTTATCCAACAACAATAACAGCTTTGGATAAATAGGTGGGATACTCGCAAGGGGAACCGATGGAGGGAATTGAAAACGAGCAAAAGAAGCAGAAAAAAGAGAGGGGGGAAAAAAGGAAGGTGTTAAGACTTTCCAGCATTCTGAGAGAACAAGGTTTTATCCTCAGCCGGGGGAAAAACAGATTTACTAAACAGGGTGACCTCACTTGTTTGCACAGCGTTCAGTAACATGAATTTTATTACCTAGGGTACCTCCATGGGAGCTTGCAAAGCCTTTCCAGCAGCCCTGTGAAAGATGCCGAGTGTATGGAAAAGACATAAACCAGCTTGAGGAAGGAATGGCACAGCTGGGGGAAACAAAAAAAAAAAGAGAGGCTCGAAACACCCTGGTTGGGTGTAAGTAAAATTGAGAGAGAAAAATCCCTGATGTGAGGGTGGCAGCTGCCCAGGGAAGTTGTGGATGCCCCTGGAAGTGTTCAAGGCTGGGCTGGATGGGCTTGGAGCAAGGGAAGGTGTCCCTGCCCGTGGCAGGGGTGGAATGAGATGAGTTTGAAGGTCCCTTCAACCCAAACCAATCTGGGTTTCAATGTGAACACTCTGGGAAAATATTGCTCTGCTCTGCCCAGTGAGGGAGGTTTGAGCTGCTGGTGGGGAGGTTTCTCCTTTTCATCTGGGTGAAAAGACCAACCCCACCCATCTACAGAAGTGCCTCCTATGAGCTGTTGGGTGGGAGAAGCTGCCTCAGGATCTCCTGGGGTTCAGAGCCTCTCCTGGATGGGAGAAGAGCAAGGGCAGAGCATTTCCACATCCATTGGCTCAGGGTTGAACCAATGGTGCTCAGGAATGCTGTTGCCATTCCCTGAGCAGTCACCAAGGGGTGAGGACAGAAGTTCCATGGGGACAGCTTGAAGCCAGCCTTGTTCCCAGCAGGCCTGGCCAGTCCTGAGCTGTGAGGTGACCACAGGCAGGAGAGAGCACTGACTGAGCAGTCACACGTGAGATGAATTATGACAACGTTGCATCTGCTGTTCCTCCCAGCCAACAGCCAGCCAGAGAACCCCACAATGGCTTGGGTTTAGAGATCCTAAAGGTCATCCAGTTCCAACCAGCCACGCGGGAGTTTATTAATTGCAAATTAAGCCTTCTGTGATTCCCCTTTCTTTGCTTTTCACGAGGAAATTTCTCAGTGAGAAAGACAAGAATTTTCTGGGAGAAGCACTGGAAGCAACCAAAGGAGCAAACAAAAATCCCTCTTTTTGGTGGTGCATTTATCCCAGCTGGCCCCTTCCAGGGAATTCTCTCCCAGCTCCACCTGGTGGCAAAAAGGACATTTGGGCCATCACTGTGGTCAGCGGGTTGGGCTCCAAGGGGATGGGGATTGTTCCTGCTGCTGCCATTTTGCTGAGTGTCCCTCGTCCCTGGTGGCACTGATGTGACTCCTCTTGTGGGGTGGGAACAGCCCTTCACTGCACAGGGAAGGAAATTCAGTCCCTGTCCCCTTCCCGTGGTGGGCACCATGGGGAAGCTGGGAAGAAGGGACCTGGGAAGAAAGCAGAGGCTGGCAGCAGTTCCCAACATTTCCCTTGGGGATGAATTGTTCTTGACCTGAAAGGCCATCAAGAAAAGTTTGGACAACACCCTTGGGCGCAGGGGGTGACTCCTGGGGATGGTCTGTGCAGAGCCAGGAGCTGAACTTTATGGTCCTGATGGGTCCCTTCCAACCCAGGATAATCTGTGATTCCATGAAGGCTTCTCCAAGTGGGATCAGAGCAGTGAAATCTCATAGATTGGCCTTTAGGATGTCCAAGACTGAACTCAGCTGCCCAATGCTGGGCATTTCGTGTCCTCTGAGATAACCTGGAGTGTCTCACCTGTCCTGCTTTGCTTCCCAGATGAAGGAGTGGAGGTTGCACCTCTGCCTCATGCTGGTGTAGATAATTCCAGCTTTATCAGTGTATTTGACATGACTGATGATAAGGGCTTGTAAAAAGATAAGATACAGACACCATGAGATAACACTGGATCAGTGCAGGACCCTTCAAAGCCCTTTGGATGACTGAAAAAAACAAATCCTGATTAAAATATCCACAGGATCAGGTCAGTTCCTGGTTCAAAATACAGCTCGGACCAGGCCTTAACACAAATTTCTCCAGACAAAACAATCAGAACAGCAGCAGCAACATCATTGTCTGGTTTTTGCTGTTACCAACTGAGAGAAGGAAAGAGAAAAAGAATAAAAAAGAGAAAGGGAGAGAAAAAAATCAAAAAGAGAGGAAGAAGATTGCAAAGAAAATCAAGGTAGCTGCAGAAATGCAAAACATTCCCTAAAAGCAGGAATTGATTACAGCACTTTCTTTGCATGCTAGAAATTTGATATTTTAAAATGTAGAAGGGAATATATTCCTGAGGAAATAACAAGAGAAAAAAAAGGAATCACTAAAGACATCCCAACTCTTTCCCTAAATATTAAATATCTAATTCCTAAACTTCATAATTAATCAAAAATCATGAGCTGGCAAAAATTCCTGGGCCTGGCTCATGGCAAATTAAGACACCA
This sequence comes from Drymodes brunneopygia, assembly GCA_013400955.1. Taxonomy (NCBI): domain Eukaryota; kingdom Metazoa; phylum Chordata; class Aves; order Passeriformes; family Petroicidae; genus Drymodes; species Drymodes brunneopygia. The sequence continues at coordinate 48,400 of VZTZ01001666.1, forward strand.
CAGCCCCGAACATGCAATGCTTTGACTTCTGCCATAAACACTGTTATTTATGGCTGCTGGAAATGGCTTGGGAATGCTGGGTTCACCCATTTGGGATCTTCCCCTGGCTTCCACATGCCAGGAGCTGAGCTCACTGCTGTGAAAACATCAGGGTGTGGGAAGTGAAGGCTTTGTAGGGAGTTCTAGGAGTTATAGGGGCTGATTCTGGGTTTGGAAGCACTGATGAAGCTGTAGGGAGAAAATATGGAATCAGGAAAAGTGGGAAAGGGAGGCAAAGCCATGGAAACACCCCCAAAACCCCATGGAATCCTGTTTATCCCATAAATCACCCCACTGTGTCCTAAGGCAAGGCCATGTGGAGGCCTGCAGAGCAGATGTCCCAATCCCATCCCCACCCATCGGGATCTCCAGGGATGTTGGGAGAAGAAGCCATAGAGAGAAAATAAAGAATCAGGAAATGTGGGAAAGGGAGGCAAAGCCAT
>VZTZ01001669.1:0-28972 GCA_013400955.1 Drymodes brunneopygia
TATAGTCAACCCAGGACACCAGCTGACAGGTCAAAGACAAACCATTGCTTTACTATTTGTCATTTAGTTGCTAGAGCCAGTGAAACTCCAAAGACTAGCATGAAAATATATCCAATTCATGCTAAGAATGGCAGCCTGTAAAACTTAGTAATTAGTGTGAACTGGCTGCAAAACAGCGAACTTCAGTTCTTCATAAAAACAAAGTTTCTGTGACTTTTTCAGAAAGCAGAAAGAGAGGAGGCTTGTATTACCTCTCTCACTATATGGTACAAGTGTACTGGGCATCATTCATAGGTAGAAAGGTATGGTTCCTGTCTAAAACATCTGAATTTCAGTATAAAAACACAATAGTGTAAAACTGAGGACGATATTCTAAATATTGTGAGTCTTCACTTTGAGACCAGGACAAATGTGCTGGTCACTCAAATGACTGTACTAGGAAAAATGCACAGTGTCAATCACCCAATTCATATGGGTCAGATGATTTACCAAAAGTACTTGACAATATATTTAAATATCTTTGTCCTCTTAAGACTCTCTCTGCACCTATCCCCTATCAAAAAAGTATATTTTAGTTTGTACTGCTAAAATTGGAGAAGATAACTGCTAGTAAAGTCCCTATGAACTACTTAAAAATAGTTTAGTAGTTTTTTCACCGTCTAGTGATAAAAGTGAGACAATAAGACTCATTTGAAAACAGATGCATATTTTAAAAGTTTAACAACTGAAGTATGGCCTACAAGTGCAAACAATTTCACAGATAACCATTTCAAATTTTCAGTGCAAAACAGTAATGTAACACAGGCAACAACTAGACAACAATACAGCATAAATGAAATAACTTCTCTCCTCTTCCTCTGTTGTTTGGCCACTCACTCCCATTTTTCTGGCTATTTTGTCAAAAGCATTTATGAACCAGATCAGAAGCAGTAACCCGAAAGAGACTATTTTCCAGCCAGGCTTCTTCTGCAGTGCTGTGACTAACTGGTACTTTGAGTTGGCTTCCCCTAGGGTAAAAGCAAAAAAATGGGACCATGGCAAAGTAGTGGAAATGAAAGGGTAGCAGAACTGGGTCACACTGACCCCCAACTCAAATCAGCTTAGTGATAGAACTGCAGTCTTTGCCCAGGTACTTCTAAACAACCAAAGCCAGGAAGAATGCACACACCAGTCCTTGCTTTTGGTTAACTGAGCCCTGACATAATTTAACAACTGTATACAAAATTACTGCATTGTTAATTGCTATGTAAATAAATCAACGGGACAAAAACAATAGAGGAAGTCAAGATACACAATAAATAAAGTTCCTATAAGTTTGATGACCACATGCCACCACACTGAAGTACTTCACCCCAACACAGCACCTGGGAGGAGAAAAAAATGCACCAGTAGCACTGTGCTACATGCACTCATTGTCCCTTATATGCAGCAGAAGGTTGTGAATCTTCATGTGGGAAAATATCTCAAAGACTGGTGGCATATACACAACAGATTAAAAGAAAATCACAGACTGCCAGAAAAATGAAGAAAAAAATAGCAGAGTTAATTATTCTACCTTTGTATATTTTACCAGGCTAAAAATATGCCAGCCCATGTGTTTCCACACATTTTAAGTTTTCAAGCACAGCTATGATAGTGAGAGATAAAAATTAAATGCAAAATATTATCTTAATGAGTAACAAAAATAAAAGTAATGTGATATCAATATTTATGTGTTATTTATTTGCAGTCCATTATGTTATACAGTTAAGAAGTACCACAGAGGTATTCTGGGACTAGATGCAGCTGTCCTACCAGGTCATAAACAAAAGCTCTCTGGAGACCATGCTAGGAATGGCAGAAAACAAGAGAAGCAACATAAAAAATTAGAAACTATTAATTACTGGCTATAAAAATCTGAGACAAGTATTCATTAGTTCCCCGTAACTTCATATAAGAAAGGATAGAAAAAACAGAACTGTCAGGTATGAATCCTCTATACAGAAACATTAACATATACGTTAAAAATTAAAACATACGGATGAAACACTTAAGAAGCATTTTCTACGCTTCTTCAATTCCAATAACATTCTCTACATATTTAAATATGAGGGGAGATGTTAAGTAAACAGACTCGTTTTCAAAGAGTTTATTTTAAAAAAATATTGCACGGGATATATCCAGTGCAACATTTTTTTAAAATAAACTCTTTGAAAACGAGTCTGTTTTCAAAGAGTTTATTTTAAAAAAATGTTGCACGGGATATATCCAGTGAAAAACACAGCTTTTCACTTATAAAATTCTGCAAATTATACTTCACACACAGAAGAAAAAGACCCTCTAGACATAAATACAAAGGCAGGTAACACAAATTACCCTTCCTTCACCTCCAAAAAAGCACTGATGGGCCCAATTCCCCTTACCTAAGCTTAGATACCTAACCTGAGGTGTTTACAGGAGCACTGCAGTCACCCTGTAGCCTCACAGGCTGTACCTCTTTCTCCTCACATTGTCAAGAGACCTTGAATATTGATTCTTATCCTGGCTGACAACAATAACTGCCTAAATTACATAGGACGATACGCAGGCACCAATTAAATTATGCTTTCTCTGAAGGAAAATGTAAGTATGTATGTAAATATATATATATATATAAATGATTCCACAGTCTACAGTTGGCATATGAATATTCCTTCTGCTTCTAGTTACACATACACACATACAGAAATATGCACACATTCAAATACAGATGGCTCGTATGGCGTCACATTTCAATATCCTCAAAGAACAACCGCTCTAACAAAAAAATACTCTCAAAACTATTCAAACTCTGGGTACAGCTCAAATAATCTACAACTCTTGCACTCACTCTCAGAAAAGTCTGCACTAAATTAGCAACAATTTCATAACCGAACTCCTGCTTTGCCAAATAATAACCAGCTGCTGGAAAATAATGTTTCCCAGAACGAAAAGAAAATAGCTAATTTAAAGATAAATTACAATTTAAGTGAGAATAACTACTTAAGCAGTCTGCAAAGAACTTACTTCTCATGAAACGGGCCAGCTAGATGCATCACCAGGAAGCAGCTACTCTATCAGTAAGTGATGAAAAAAATAATGCTAGCAATAAAAATTAACTTGGACAAAAGAAGTTACTTCATACAACAGTTTACAGGAGGGTTTTGAACACTGCAAAACACTCTCTATCCTTTTAAAATTATGTAGAAAGGTTATGAGGCCTGAAAAACAATCCATACGTTCTGACTAATAAGAGAGAAGCTGGAACATGCTTTCTCCAAAAAACAAGGGTACAAAGTCCGTACTTGTTCATTCTTTTCTGTTTCAGCTTGTGTGTTCTGCACCCAGGACTTCCAGCTTCCACACCCTTCATCTCTTTAGTGAGCAGATGATGCAGATGTACAGCATTCCCAAGGAAGTGTAACAGTCAGGAAGTTTTATACAGACACAAAATAGACAGTAATGCTAAACACTGGAAAACTTTAAAAAGTGATCAAGTATTTTGACTTGAACTCATTACTGTTTTAATCAAGGCCCTATCTGCACTGTATAATTACTTACAGTGCGAAACCTACTTATGTTCTCTGCATTTTTGCATAACTGACCCAAGAAAATTCTCTACCTGATGAAATAATTACTGATACTAAAACTTTTCGTTTTGTTTGCACTGGTATTGGCAATTTACTCTGAAGGATGTAAGCATTATATATAACAGTTAACTATAACTGGTATGAAAATTACATCCAAACTGATACTAAACAGTTATTTTACAAGGAACAGTAGGCATGAGTACTTACTACATACTCCAGGTTTCATTATATGCATTTTCCAGCAATTTCTCCTAGATTTAACCATAAAAATCCAAAGTCAATAGGGCTTTCAGATTGCTCTTACAAAAGAGTCAACATTGCCAATACACTATACTAGCCACCTAACAGAACTTTAGACTTTATTCTTGAAGCCAGACATAAAAGTTCAGACTCCCAGATTATCTACTGAATCAATCCTTTTAGTTTTTTAACTTTTAAAACACGTTATTGCTTTAAAAGAGATCAGTTAGCAGAGATGGTAAGAAGGCAGAGATGGTAAGAAATTTCTTTCTGCACCCAAAGTATTCCACTAAATATACCTATAGAAGTGAATAAACATTTAAAAAGTCACACGAACGACCTTCTGTATTCTAAATGTGTCTGTTAATGGGAAATACTTACAGAATGCCCAAGATTGGAATGAAACTCCAGAGATCATCTAGTGCAATCACCTGCTCAAAGCAGGGTCAGCTAAAGGAGGTTGCTCAGGCTCCTGCCCAGAGTATCAACGTGGATGGAGAACCCACACTGTTCCCTTTCAGTCAGCTCCCAGGAACCATGCCCTGTTGTCAAGACCTTTCAAGTGCAGTTGAAGATTCTTTGTGATGACATCAACCAGCTCCTGCAGCACTCTGGGACAGACCTCATCAGGTACCACGAACTCTACACATCAGGTTTATCTAAACATTTCAGTCTGACTCACACGGTGTAAGTCTTCCTTGCGCCAGACTTTCCCTCTGGTCCGCTGGACCTGAGGTTCCTGAAGGCAACACTTACACATAAAGACCAAGGCAAAGCAGACAGTGAGTGCGTGTTCTGCATCCTTTGTCACTAGATTCCCCACCCCATTCACTACCAGACTCGCATTTTTCCTTGTTTTCCTTTTGCTGCTGATACATCTGTACAAGCCCATCTTCTTGCTGCCCTTCGCATCCCTCCCCAGATTCAACTACACACGGGCTTTGGCTTTCCTGACTTCATCCCTGCATACTCAGAGTTTCTGTGGTCTGACTGGGACACACAACTCTGCTATCACCTCTTGTAAATTTCCATTTTATGTCTGGATTTTGCCAGGAGCTTCCTACATATCCACAGGGGACTCTTATTCACCTTTTCGTAATTTCCTCTTCATCAGGAATAACCATTGAGTTCAGGGGAGAAAACTTGAAACAAATGCCACCTGCTCTCCCTGGATCCCTCTTCTCTCTAACACACCCCATTTTTTCTAGGCTGCTCTACAATGTAACTCAGCTGATTAAACTGATGAAATGTTTTTGCCAAAAACAGCTGCCAGGATCTTCTGGGAAACCTCTTTATTAACACTGTATTATGTAAGTAACATCAGTTTTATTGACTGAAACTTGAAAAGCAATTTCAACACAATGATGCCTATCCTTTGCCATCTTAGTTGCATCAAAATGAATTAATAATATAATCTGAAAACAATTTTATTACTTTCATAACTCATTTTTAATCAAGTACTTACCATAATCTAAACCTAAAACACATGGGTAAATGGAACAAATACAACTGCTAAAATCTATTCCACCTGATAGACACATTTTTTCAGTAAACACTTGACTTACCACTACACTAAGCATGCTTTTTAAAGGTGTACGCCTCATCATCTGACAACCCACAATGTCTAGTGGGAAAAACAAACTCAATTACAACGTAGATAGCTAAAGAATCACAAACTACACATCTGGGAGTCATGCTGGCATTCACATCAGAGAAAAAAGTCTCAACTGCTAAAATGTGGAAAAAATGACCGTTCAGAAAGTTCAATTCTTTTCAACAGATTAGAAAACGAAGCAATTCTAAAAAATTAATCCCTCTAGAAGAGTAAACAGTTTCATGAAAATTGGCCTGTTACCTGGCCTAGTCACTGCACTTTGACGTGTCCTTGTTTAATTTGCTATTGCAAAAACTAAGGAAATAAAAAGTAAAATATTATTAATCAGTCTAATCCAGACTCCAAGTGACAAAGTGAAAGAATTTTTTTTAATATAGGGGAACATCTAATGTACAAGTGTTCCAGCTGAAAACGTGACTTTCCTAGTCAAGATGGAAATATTTACTCTTTTTTAGTGCAATAAAAATCATCAGAAGCAAAAGCAGTATTAACTTGTATTTAGCAAAACTGAAAAAAATAAATACAAATCATTGAGAATTAAAACCCAACAGCGTCTACTTCCAACAAATCCTGCACCTCTTCAGGGCACATTGGGAAGAGCTCTATCGCCACTTACTGGGCAGCTACAGGAGTTTGTGGCTTGAAAACAGCACGGGGATGATTGCAGAGCTACTGCATGGACAGGCAACTCAGCTACACTGAGGACACAAGTCTCACAGAATTTTTCTTCCTGCTCTTAGTTCTCACATGCCATGTTTTTAAGGACATCATACTTCACTGTTTACCTTCACCCTAACCATTTCTTAACTTAAGCCAGAGCCAAAGGCTTACCTCCCTCCCAGTCAAAAAACACTGTATTGGCAAATTGCTGTGTTCAAAATACTAAGGCTGAGCATGTGAACTTATGTTGGATTTAAAACAGTGTAGGACTATCAACACAAAAAAAAATGGATTGGGGTTGCTGTGTTTTGGTTGTACTTTTGGTTGTCTTTTTTTTTAACTCCAGTGTATGTAGGCACATCCACACCTAGTGTCTCAAGATGGATAATCCACCAGTATTTTAAGTTTCCTATGAGTAAAAAAAAAAATTCTCCTCTAGAATATTCTCCACACCTTCCACCAACAATATTCTCTTCATAGAAATCAGAACACCCTCACTTGGAAGGGATCCACAGGGATCATGAAAGGCTACCTCCTTGCCCTGCACATGACAGCCCAAAGAAAAGCACCATGTGCCTGTTCCCAAAAGACTGTGTGTATGTTTACACATATTTGTTTCACTGCTCTTTCTCACACATCAAAAGAGCATGCAAATGTGATACTTCTTCCACATGTCTGCCTTTTCTTGCTGTTCTGACAAGCCATTCACAAGCTATCTTCAATACTTCCCACTAATCAAGTTTCTAGGTCACAGTCTCCTTAACAGTGTTTTTCACAGTAACACGCCCACTGTGATGATCAACTTAGTTTAACACCTTTTCCTGGTAGACTCCTATCTTTCCTCCCATCCCACAAAAAATGCAAAACATGGAGCAGAAACAGTCATCTTCATTACTGTTATTCTTCTGTGTGTCTGTCATGGCTTATCAGGTTCATGCACACATATTACAGCAGGTACAAATACTCCTCAATCGGTTCCACAAAAGCTGAAAACTCACAGAGGGCCACCACCTCCCAGACAAACCCCCCATGCCACTCCCAAATTTGACAACAAGCTAATAAAGCAGGCTGCATAAATTCAGATGCCCAAGAAACTCATTCATTATTCCCTCCCCAGAGAAGCACTGAAATCCCACCTTACAAAAACCAAACAGTGAGATCTCACTCATCCACACAAACTGTTAACAGATACAAAAAAAACCGTGGTGGGGCTTGTAACACTAGCACCGCCGTCCCTTACCTGAAAAATAAGGTGAGTAGACTAATAAGGTATAAACGTGGTAGTGACTATTTTAGCTAAGTAATAGTGAGCCTGCTTATAAAGTTCATCATATTAATTTCTGGCATGCACTTTACCTCAGAGTCTCTCTACCGAAAGAAATGAAGTTGAATTTATTACTTTCCATTCTTTCCTTTATTTAGCCCCATTTCTTCACAAGTTTTTTTCTTTTAGGATTCCCTTCACTCCACAGGCAACACCAACTAAGAACCAACTTTTGTTACTCTCCAGTGCTAGGTATTTGCTTTTCTTCTAGAATGCTACACAATCCAACTCAGATCTTTTTTAAACTGTTCCCACACTTTGATATTTCAGGGAACAATCCACCTTAAGTATTTAATTATTTACATGAGTCTGCTTATGCTGTACAAATGTATATTCACAAAATAGACCACATAAGCCTGAACACAACCATAGCAGCCACTTTCTGCCAGAGAGAGCAAACATTTCAGTCTGCTTCCTAAAGTTCACTGTAATGGTACATCAACTATTCCTCCTGTTTAAGTAATAAAAGCCTCACACTGTGAGTTTAGCTTCCAACCTATGTGAATTTCTTTTTTAAAAAGAAAATCTGTCTGAAAATTATGTACCCCAACAGTACCACATCACCATCACTGCCTGACCTGAAGAGTGTGTCGGAGTAACTGATGGAAGCCATAATTTCAGGTGAGAACTTCTGTTGAGCCTCAGATACGAATGTTAACTTCTTTCTCACACCTGTTATAAGCCATTCAGAGTTTCTCAGTAGTTATTAATAGCACTTCTGACAGGAGATAGCTCTCCCTAAATTCACAAAAAATGCTTATATTGCTACTTACGGATGGGTGAAGCCTTTGTATTGTTTTCTAACTGACAGGTAATGGAGAACTCAGTTGCTAAGACCAAGTGAAAATATCAAAAGCCAAAAAAATTACCTGCTGTTCAGTATGTCCCAGCCCTAAACCACATCTACAACAAAATATTTGCTGCTGTTCAAGAGACTTACTGCACTTTAAAAATTACACCAAAAAACAAATCAAAAAATAACACAGAGAAAAGATATACAACATCCAAAACAAAATACAAGGAAGGCATATGTATAACACAAGATGGAAATTAAAAAATCAATCTGTTTTATTGTGTATCAGTGATACAAGATTAGATAAAAACATCTAGAAATCTCTGTATTCCTGAAAGGACAGAAAGGATCTATCTTTCTGTAAACAAATCTCTGATTTATTTCTGGTGTTAAAAACAGAGATGTTAATGGACTGTTAATTTGCCCATTCCATGTTTTCAACTATTAATATTAATGTAACTCACCTATGCAACTACTGAATCAAATCTATTGATGAATACAATGGCGGGATGCTTAAAACTTACTTAGTTTAACCTGGTTTTAACTGAAACTCAACTTTAAAGGGCTTCAAAATTTTATTCAGAAGTTATAGGCCTCAGGAGCACCAAAAAATCAACTGAAGTCATTCACTGAACAGTGTCACTATTTGAGTGACCAGTAAAAAGAGAAAACTGTATTTAAATATTTGAAAATAGGCCTTTTCTCAAAGAGATTTTGTATTTATTCGTGATTTTTTTTTTAAATCAGACCCAACCATACACACAGTGTGTTTATTATGATATATAAACTTGCCTCCTTTAAACTTCCAAGTCATTCTCTCTTCTGTATTGCCCAGGGAACCCTTTTTTACCATGACATTTCTTAAGACAAAAAGTTTAACAGCACAGGAGCATCTACTGACATTTTGGTAATGTTTCTACCAGGAACGTATCTCTGATCTGGGGCAATAAAGGGAAGATACTGTTAAAAGTAAAGAAAGGATAAAAGTTTGTATGTCAAAGCATTCTGAGGATTTTAAGGGGAGTACTCTCAGAACTGTTTCTTCCCCCTCCAGAGAAGGTCTAGACAAACTGTGCAGTTAATATGCAATTTATAACCCAACTCTCCCTCATCTAACACACCTCTACTCCAAAGGGATTCCCTGCTTGAAGCATAACAGGAAATGAAACCACTTTTGCAATATCTTTCCAGAACTGCCAAACTTCCTGTACTCAGGAGGCACTCGCAGCAGCTCCCTGAACATGACTTTACAAAGCATAAGGCAGATTAACAGTGCATTAGTTGCTTGGCAGTATTTGCCTGGGCACTGTGAGGAAGCAAATAGGCTTACTCTCAGCAAGAGAAAAAAAGACACAATTTCAAGATTGGCTAAAGCATTTCTTATGGTACGGCTTATCACACTGCATCCTATTTACCCTTTCAGCTTTCAGACCCAAGCAGTTTTTCATGTCTCGACTTCTATAATCTTTGTTGTTGTTGCTGTTTTTACGAGAACCTGCAAAAATAAGGCTGAATATATACTTTGTTTCACAGCTGACACCACCACCAAAGAATTTATATTCTGCCAGTAAAAGCAGAATGAGTGACATTATCACTTTTCAAATTACGAAAACTATCAATGCAGATACTAGCAAATTACTAGTGTTTAGAGAATGGATTGAAGTATCATGCAGCACCTTATCAATGAAAAAAGAGTAAGACAACATTAGTACCTCCTATTTTCAGCCAAATTTGCACCTTCATCCTTGAGCTCCTTACTTTTCCTTACACAATCTTCTAAGAGAATTTCCTTTCTTCTCTTAGCTGCAAGCACCCAGTTAGCATCATCATCGTCACCCAGATCCTTGTCATCCGCAGCTTCTGCTTCGAACTGCTGAGAAGTAGCTTTTGAGACCTTCTCACCAATCTTTCTCTTCCACCCAAAAGAAGCCATCTGGAGAACTAGGAAGAATGCATTTTAAGTGGTTAGGTAATTTAGCTTTTATGTACACAGCAGAAAAATCACACTTCGCTCATCTCCAAGCTAAAACAGTAATACAGAGCGGCACTCCTCCACAAAAAATTCCAGCCGATGGGCTGCCCCTGAGCTGTCAGCGAGGCCCGCACAGCCCTGATGCCCGCGGCCGTACCTGGCGCTGTCGCCGGCCACCTCTCCCGGCTGTGAAGCGCCGCGGCAGCCCCGGCCCGCGGCAGGAAGCGGAAAGGCGGGGCGGCACCGCAGGAACCGGGCCGGAGCAGGAAGAGCAAGGGCAGCGGAGCGCCCCCGGCCCGGGCGGGGCGGCAGGNACAAACCCAAAAACCCAAACCAAACAAGAAAACCCCCAAACTAAACCAAAAAACTCAAACCCCCCAAAAATAAAAAAACTAGCCCCAAACCGGGCAGAAAACCTCAACAAAAAGAAGAGGGAGTTTAAAACTGCAGGGCGGCAGGGTTTAAAACTGGTCCCTACTTGCGGGGACCAATGGAGAGGGAAAAGCCCCATCCTTGGTGCGAGGGAAAGACTGAGTGAAGATGCGAGAGGAGGCGTGTCACCACAAGGGCGCAAAAGACGCGCTCTAGGTTTTGTCCCCTCTCAAATTTCTTTTCTGCAGCAAGAGTTTTACAGGATCTAGGCGAAAATGGTCAGTCGGATTAGGCCAGCACAGCTGGTGCACCAGCCTGTCCAGCTGGGAAATCCATTGTAATTTTTGTCGTGTTGCTGCTTTTTCTGTAATTGTAATAACTGCTGTTTTTAAAACGAGTGTAACAGTTCTTGTCCACGTATATATAACACTAGAAAACAACAGGCACACAGTTTCACACAAGATGGTTCAGTATTTCATGTTTACTTAGTTTTTAGTTTTGAAAGTTTAAAAAGTTATACAGTTAGAAACAAGCATTTTTGCCATTCAGCTTTGTCAAAAGAAATTAACAGGAAGTAGGCACATCTTTGTTAAAGAACAGGACTTCATATCTTAATGGTAATCAACTGGTAAAACAAAATTTAGCTCAAAATTTGTATTAAACACTCATATCAAGACAAACATGAAAGGTTTTTTCTTCATATTGCACCACCAAAATGATTTTTTACCCATTACCTAGTGAGTTATATTGCACATGGACAGCCCAGGTTCATCCATGTTACTGAAAAACTTATAATACAAAGACAAGGTAACTCGTTGTACTCCAACAGGAGTAAGCTTGGGAATACAGAGTAACACACTTTACCAGTTTGTGAACCTGCACAAGCTGCCGTACAACTCAGGCAGCTCTCTTAGTGAAGTTTCATTTCACAGCCTATTGGCAGCTTCTAGTGCAACGCTAAAGAAAGGTCTGCAAGATCAGTAGGAACATGTGAAAAAAGCAATTTCAACAGCAAGATCTACAAAGCATAGGAAAGTCACACAACAGGCAACTGGGTCCAACTCGGTTGTTAGTGCCCCTTTCTACCCCTCCCGCTCCCTATAAAAATCTCAGTTCAATCAGAAAACCTTTGGCCATCAAAATTGATCTACCATAAAAATGTACTTTTATTTAAAACTACATATATTGTACACTTCTGCCAGAAACTTGCTTTAATCTTCTGATACCAAAACTAAGGACAAACCAGGGTTGTCTTAAAGCACAAGAGGGTCAAAAAGGTATATAAAAATTAAGAACTATTTTGCATCTTTACACCTTGCATGTGTTGTCAGCATTACAAGGAGCAGATAGCATTTATAAATACTTTAATATATTCAAGTGATCCCAAACCAATTCCAGATGAGGAATTACTACAATTTAAAAACCTGTGCGTTTGCAGTGTTTATACAAGTGCAATACTTAGTAATTCCAAAATAAAGGGTAACAAAAACAAACACATTGATTTATTCAGTACACTGGAACCAATTCTTACAAGACTAAACACAGGACTTTTTTGCAGGATTTGCAGCTGGTCCCTCACGTTGGCATCTTAAAGTTTCGGGTTTCAACTTCCAATACTAACTTCCACTTTGGAAAATCCTCCAGTTTAAGGTACAGTAATACAGCCAATGTCCTTACAGGGACTATCTGTGACACATGAGGATAAAGTGAAGTTGTAACTTGTACCCACCTATTAGACCTCACAATCACCCAGTTCAGAACACAGTAACAGCAGTTCAGGGGCTTAAAAGCAGCCTTATGTTTCTTCAGATTCTGTATATGAATTTTTGGGCTGCAGCCAGCTGGCCAGGATTTAAAGTGTTCTTGTATCTGTAGCTAGTATTTCCCATGGATAAAATCTCAGCCATTGGCAAGAATTTCCATCCATGTGAAGAGTCCAGGTTTCACTGTTCATAGTAATGCCTGTAGTTCCAGCCTCTTCCTGGGAGAGCAAACTTTGAAACTATATAGGTCATGAGTATTATTTTGAAGCAAGCACTAAGTCTTGAATGCCAAACTAAGTATTTTATGATTGTTTATGTCTACTAAGTGCCAGATGAAAATGGAACCATGGCTAATTATATCCAATTTAAAGAGACTAATGGTTTTCATGCAAGTACTACCTGTGATTTTAACATATAAAGTTCAGGTTTTTTCCTGAAATGCTGCAAAAACCATAAATGCAGAAAGGACTTTTATTATGGGTATTGCAGTCTACTATTGAAAACTCTAGCACACAAGTGGTCATGATCCGTTTTCAATGCTCAACTGAAAAGTTAGACTGTAAAAATTCAGTTACATGAAATAGCAAAGTTTTCTATAAAGGTGGCCTGGGAAAAACTAGAAACTTGTGTATGTAGTTCTCACTTCATACTGAATACTATATAGTATATCGTAAGTTAATGTGATAACCAGCTGTATCAAAGTATTAACACTTATGTTAAAAACCTATCAATTTCAGATTTTGGAATAGCATGAAAAAGCCCTCAGGCTGTGCTCTTCACTATAGGAACATGTTTCTAAGGAAAAGGATTCTCAGCCTGCAGTAGCAGAGGGGAGCTGCTGTGCCGCTACCACACTGAGGGTATCATGCACAGATGTGGAGCTTCCTCACAGTTTCTCCACAAAGCAACATTTTGGGATGTCACATCTTCTCAGCATTAAGGCTCCTGCTATTGTTATGGACTCAATCACTGTACTCACTGCCCACAGATTTTTCACTCTCAGTTCATTACAGAGCACCTACACGCATTTCCAACTGGCTGGATTTGCATGCATTTAATAACGCTTTTTGTTAAAAGTAGCACATTGTAACGCATCAAAGCATTCTTTATTATTTTCTGTCAAATAAGGGGGAAGAAACATAGCAGTTTTAATACATTACTGTTAGGAGATGTTGTCACAGCTGTAGAGGGTGACCAACAAGGCATACTGAGATCACTGAACAAGTACGTGTATGTTAACTTACAGTGCATCAGATATACGTATAACCAGAGAAAAAAACAAAGAGGTCCATCTAGCTTAAATGTTATAGGCAGCCTATTTTGCACTCAAGGTAAAATATCACAAACACTACCCAAAGGGCATGTTATTTCCTGTACCTGTGTTATGCTATTGGACAGCAGGCAATCAGAATTCACTCCAGCTTCAAAATAATATGTTAACTGCCCATAATAATTTTTATCCCCGTGCAAATTGCATTCTGTGGCTAGCTTTTTCAGCGCCTTAGTTAATTTCACTTGATTATAATTGGAAGCATCTGACTATGATTTAGGCATGCTTATTGCTGTAAAAGAAATAAGCCCACCTTCAAACTTATTGTGCAAGTATTTTAATAAGATTTGCACACATCTCAAAAAATTCTATGGTATGACTCCCTGCTCTTGGAGTTACGTCAGCTGCGGAAGAGTCAAGCGAAGAGTTCACTGATGAGGTAAGGGATGTATCTGCAGATTTTCCTTGAGCATCAGCATCTGAATCTTTTTGACAAGATCTATAGTTGCTCACAGAACCTGATCTCTGTGGAGTTGCAGTCCCAGACTTCGCTTCAGTGATTTCATCTGGGAACAAGGGAAGAGAAGAGGAAAATTTGTATCAGTATCAAATCAGTTCTAGCAAGAACAAGTATCTTCCCCTTCTCACACTTCTGAATCTTGTCTTTTAAAATCTTGATTAATAAATAAACAACTTTTGCAAACTGTATTTGATACAAAATAAAAACTTACATACATAGTAGCACAAAAGCAAATGTTCTTATGCTAATTCTTTCTGCACTCTGAACTGTACTCCAGAACTATTTCCATCTAGTTCAGACCAGTACTGATTGTATTTTTCATGAACTGACTTCAGCAGCTACTTGTTCAGTTTAGATTACTCAAAAGAAAAACAGGTCAGTGTTATTAGACTAAGTTCAATAGCAGTTTGTAGATGTTTTTTTCTAGCATCTGCTTTATTTTTGTTCTATTTTTGTTCTCTTCTGTGTGTTTATATATTGTTATTATTTGTATTTTTATGACAATTCATTAGCACATTACAATTGTTAGCATCTCCATTAATTTACTCTTATCTTTTGAAAGTTTTTTTACCATAGACTGTTGTATATTTGGGCTGCAGCAACTTATGTTTACCTTCAGTATGAGGAGAAAATAGTTTTATCTTAATAACAATGTTCTGCTGAAGCATCTCTATTCTTATTTTAAACACTGAACATTAACTTGGCTCTAAGCTGGCTCCTGAAATTTTTTTTCAGGAGAAATGAGTGAAAAGGCAACCTCTCCTGTTTACACAAAGCTACTTTAATTTACAGATTGTTACAAGGAATAGAGAACAGTTAACCACAGTGGAAAGAAGGAATGTCAAATGAGTTTAACTATTGGAAGAGGCACAACAAATCTGTGCCCTGGGGTTGCATTTCTTCAAAAGTAGAAACTAGGATTGTAGCAGGCTGCCCTCTCACAGCTGCATGGTGCTAAGCAGTCAAAAAAAATTCCTTTTTTCTATGCAATGTTTTTCTAGGCATGTCATCTACACCACTGGCTCTAGGTAATTTTCCTTTAGTCTACTGTGCCCATACACAAGCACTGTGCTCAGTCTCTACTAACTCCTCTGTTCACTCCATCTAACCAGGCTTTGTATACTGTGTTACTGTCACTCCATAAAATATATTTTTCTACAGGTTAAACTAAATGCTTTCAAGAGTTTAGTTCCTGCGAGCATAAAATTACTACCTCAAATTTTAGCTACTAGTATAACTGGGGGGTTAACTTTGCCTTGCAGCTGATATCTCAGTTCAATGGGGAACAAAACTGGAAGAGCAAAAGTGAGGAAACTCATGGGTAGAAATCAACAGTTTTAAGTAAGGGGGGGGAGCAGTGAAGCAAAGGCAACCACTCACTAATCTCCAAAGCAGACTGACATCCAGCCAGTCTCAAGGTTACCTTCCTCAAAACTCCTTCCTTTGCTAGGCATAACATAATATGGCATAGAAGGCCCTTAGTTCAATCTGGCTCAGCTCTGCAGAACTGTTGCTCCTCTCCCAACACGGCAGTGTGGAAAAGGAAAGGCTGGATACTATGCCTGTGCTGCTCAGCAACGTTTGTGTTTTATCAATACTGCTTTAGTCACATATCCAAAACAGCACCATGTACGCTGCTAGGAAGAAAATTAACTCCATCTCAGTCAGACTCAGTACAGCAAGGTACAGGCCAACTCAAATTTAAATGCCTAGATGTCAAGCTTTATCTTCACTAGAAAACACTGTTCACATGCTTACTTCAGATCTAAATTAACGTTTAAATTTAGGGTGAGGCTCCAAACGCAGCTTAAGTTCATTCCAGTCTCACCTCCCAACAGTCCTGTCCCCTTTTGCACTAGTGCTATTAGTTCTGATGCAGACACAAAATGGAGCTTTTCAGGAGCTGATACAGCAAAAAAGCAATTATTTAAGGGATGCAGCAGCTAAGCATGAATCACAGGAACACTAGTCCAGAAAGAAATAAGGAAACACTAACACAGGCTAGATTGGTGCAAAATCAAAAAGGGCAACACTTACTTCACTTTTAAGTAAGTAAATAAAGACATGTTTGCAAGTAGAATGGTTTTCCCATACAACTCAGTTAACTTATGTAACTCTTCACATACCATCAATACTACGGAAGTCCAGTAAGTATGTTCTGCTGTCCACCTGATACAACTGGAGACTCATTTTGGAATATGCACTTGTTACCGGATTCTTCCTCCGAACACGTAGATAATATGGATTTACAACCTAGTATGAAAGAGATTTGAGTCAGTTAACCAAAACTGCCTGAAAATCACTGCATATTGTTTTTGTACTTTCAACTCGCTAGTATTTATCAAGTGATTTCAGATTTCATTACCTGTTGGATTTGGGGGGCTTTTTAGCCAAAAGAAATATATTCCTACAGCCCCAATAGAAAACTTTAGCATGACTTTTTTTCCTGTCAGCATGTACAGTCTCCCCCAAAACCCTTCTGGCACAGCAAACACAGATAGCACAGGCACGTGAGATTAATGCCAGAATACGAAAACAGTTTCAGACCTCTGGGCTATGCAACTACACAGCTCAAACCAAAATGCATTGTTGTTTGCTGTGAAGGTCCTCTATCTTGTTACCTTCCATTCATAATCCAGTTGTTTAATTGCTCGACAAACTTCAGCCATTATATCATTTGGTCGACTCTGGCTCCGTATTCCCAAGTGCCATTTAGCCCGTCTCACACCTTGGTGTTTTGACTTCTGTGGATTCAGCTCATCAAGGGTATGGCGAGGACGTGGTGCTTCAGCTACTAAAAATGGCACTCGTTCAGGGTGAGGGCGAGACAGGTGGTGATCATCCAGAAAAGAATCTGGTGGACTTGTCGCCAGGTAGAAGTCTTTGGCCTCATTCATTATTCTTCTGTTATCTATAATGAGGTGATAAGCAACAGCTAGAGGGTCCTGATGATTTCGGCTGTACAGACAACTTAGCACTTCCTCTTCAGTGCATTCGAACTTCTCACACACTTCTTTTAAGGCTTCATCATCAATCATGGTAGAGCTATATGATGGGTCTTCAGGAAACAAGTATTTTGGAAGATCCTGCTTAAACCATTCATGTTCCCTAGATTTAAAAATAAAAAATTGTGAGAATATGTAAGTAAAGAAAACATTTTTAACAGGAAATTCTTTTAAAATATAAAATCAATTTTTGTCTGTGCTGGAAGAAAGGATAATGGTTGTCAGTCCAAGACCCCTTGTAGCACAGACAATAAAACAGTACATAAAGTAATCACTGCCTGCACAAGATTTTACTAGACATTTTGCAGGAAACTGAAAAAAATGGTTTTTGCTATCCCACAAATTGCTTAGGGATAGGAATCAAAAAATAATTCTCATTTATTACTTCATCCTCCTGTTCTTGTGACTGTTCTGCTACAGAAAGGGCGGACGCTTCTGATTCCCTCTTCTGTTCCCTCCTAGAAGCTGCTTTATTCCTGACCAAATGAGATTATACTTTTGCTATGGTTGTTTATTTTCAGTTATGGGAGCAAGTGATATAGTTGAAAGCTGGGTTTCTGGCTTAGCCAAAGGGTCTGTTGGTATGTTTTCAGAACCAGAAATCACCTCTTCTCCTTGAGGGTGCGGATTAGTATTGAGCAGTGTTCAACAGGAGCAGCCCAGGTCCCAGCACGGTGTAATAAGCTGGACCTCTCTGAAACAGCAAGGGCATCTTTCTTCCAAACATTCTATCACTTCATGACAAAATGCCATTTCTATCATGCCCTAACTGCACATTTTCTCCCACATGCCTTGCCACCTGTAACCACACTGCTGTGAGGCCTGGGAGATATTCCACAATAGCTTGTTAATCTTCCAAAAAGCCTAAACTATACTCCTAAGAAATACCAGTAGAAATATTTTGCCTGCCCAATGATGTTCAAGATACTGAAGTTATGGCAATGAGGGAGAAAACATCACAGAAGAATGCAGTGAAGGTGCCATTCTGTATTTGCTCCACAGAAAAAACAAAACCTTGGACAAAGATGTATTATTGTTAATTGTCTCCCTGAGATGCTACCCAAAGGACAGTAACAGCTTCAGTACAGAGCCCAAACAGCAGATTAAGCTCAAGGCCAATGTTCCCATTAAAAAAAAAAAGTCACTAAGCACTACAAAGCACAGCAAACTGTAAAAGACAACCCAAATCTTCAACATGTACCGCAAAAAATGGAACATGGAAGAGATCAGATAAATCAATATTGAGAACAGAAAAATGAACATTTGGACCAACAACCATTATACCGATAGAATTTATAATTATTTTATCTAATATGCTTTGTTAAATCTGTTATCTCAACATCTTCAAGCCCCACACTGGGTATCAAACAGGACTGCTATGGTTTAACCCCAGCCAGCAACTAAGCATCACATGGACACTTGCTTGGTCCTCTCCAGTGGGATGAGGGGCAGAATCAGAAGAGTAGAAGTGCAAAAAACTTTCAGGTCAAGATAAAAAGAGTTTATTAATCAGACATTTCTTTAAAAAATCTAAGAAGAAAAAATTCAAAACCACAAAGAGAAGTGACAAGGAAACCCAAAAATGACAAGTAATACAAAAAAACCCAATTGCTCATCACCAAGTATCTGATGACCAGCAGCCCAGCCCCATCAGCCTTCCTCTTATTTTTACTGCAGAGTATGATCCCGTATGGTATGGAATATGCCTGTGGTCAGTTGGAGTCAGCTGCTCCAGCAGTGTCCGCTCACAATTCTTTGTGCACTCCTAGCCTGCTCAGCTGGGACAGGGTAAGAAGCAAAAAAGACTTTGGCTCTGTGCAAGCCCTGCTCAGCAGTAACCACAACATCCACCTGTTTCCAAGACTATTTTCAGTACAAATCCAAACCAGTTACTGTGAAAAAATTCAACCCTATTCCAGCCCAAACCAGCACAGTGCACTAAGCTCTGCTCAGTGTGATGCTGGGAACACTGTGCCTCAGCACAAATGTGCTGAGCAAAATATAGTTTAATCAGAAAAGCAGTTAATCTGGAAGCAGGAAAATGTTTTCCCATACCACTAAAAGGCTTGGCCACAGCTGGGATGACCAAAACAGAGGAATATTTTGTTACTCTTCATGGCACCAGGCCTTTCCCCTTCCATGCACATACATACAACCCCTAGAAGGTGACATGTCATATGGATAATAGGACAGAGCTGTTTTGGGTTCAAAATCCATCCGTGTTCTGTAACTAACGTTCTTCAACATCTGTTTCACACCACTTCTTTTCCACACACTATTTAACATAGGAGAGGTAAGTTAAGTTCCCAACCACTCAGGTTTTACAGCACTTAGTTCTCACAGTGCGTTCATCTCTGCAAGGAAGTACTTCCCATTGTAACAAAGTAGTAAGGGATAAGTGCGCCACATCTTTTGTTCCACTGAGAAAACAAACGTTGCTTGATTGCCTAACTTCCAACCCTAAAAGGAGCAGCATTTTCACTATGGCAGTATAGCAACATTCTTTCCTTAGAGCTTCTAGCAAAGAAAATTAAGCTGCTGCATAAAGTACAGTTCCCTCAGCTACCTTCTTTTTTATTTGATCCAGTGCACATTTGTCAACACAATCAACTTCTCCAGTATCTTCTCTTGGAATCTGGAGCCCATGATGCCTCTCTACCTACAAACTTTAACTTGTCAGTACTTGGTGAAGTAACTACTGTTCATACACAAATCCATGCAAATTCATGTTCTGAAGCTAGAAATTGTTGTCCTATGTGCAAAATATTCACAATCTTAACAAATGACTTTTCAGAGCCTGAAGAAATACGAATAAAAGCAGTAGTTACCAGATTAAAGAGCTTCCTCAGACATTTACAGTAAAGAGCACTGGTTCCTAACAGCAAAGACAATTTTATTCCCCCAAAGAAGTCTATATAGTGTAATTTTTGCAAACCATTATGCAAGTAAATGGCTTTGTTCTGGCAGTCTTAAACCTAAAGTGTCTCAGAATTTCCATATATAATATAAATAATTTGTTTTACTGTGATCTCCAATAGATACTTCATTGTCCACTGGAGATCAGCACCATCAGATCTAAAACCAGGCCATCAGAAACTGAATTTTTCATCTCAAGTCTAGAAAACATGGACAAGCTGTATGAATAACTTCTTCGTTCTGTGTATTTGCGCTACTGTAATTCCAGCATCTTGTGATCAGACATCAGCCAGTGTTTTACCTAATGTCTCTGATTGTTGCTCTCTTCATTGGATCCACTTGCAGCATGTGCTTTAAAAGACTAATTACAGATGGATTCAGGTACTGAGGAGTATAAAAGATACCATCACATATCTTCTTGAAAAGGGTTGGCACGTGATCATCATCAAATGGAAGTGTTCCACATAACAAAGCATAGAGAATAACTCCACTGCTCCAAATATCTACTTCTGGACCTGCATATAACCTGTAAAAAAATTAACTATTAGTGATCTGTGTTTAATACATTTAAATATTTTTTTCTCTCATTTTTCCACTGTATCACAGTAATTAAAAGCACATGAACTTGGGACAACTGATTTGCAGATCATTTCAGTTCTATGCCATGCCTCCCTTGAACTTCAGTACTCTTTCCCTTCTATTACACAACAGGGCACAAATACAGTTTTTCCTCTCTAATGTATAACAGTAATCCATAGTGCAATTTCACACAATGGCAAACTGAAAGAAACATGCATCTACTACTAAGAAAGCCCATGTTATTTATTGTTATCAGTGTTTTAGAGGAATCTGTGCAAAGTCAGCTATCCCCCAAATTGTGGCTGAAAAGTTTAAGACGAGTCCATATAGCAGAACACGTCACATACTCCATGCCACTGCCTGAGTAAAACAGACACCTGGTCTTCAATCAACAAAAGGCAATATTAGGGTAGGTAGCTGAAAGCAGATTTGACAGTCATAGTTTACAAAAAGGAGTTACCTCCAGACTGAGTATCTACTCTGCAGCAGATATTTCACTGCTACTCAACTTCACAGCAGACTTTGCCTGTAACTCTGCATCTCAGCTTCCAAGATTTGAGCTGTATGTGAGCTTTTTAAAGCAATTCAGGCAGTGCGCACAATGGATTTGGGGCATTAGAAATCACTTCTGCCTTCCAGGAACTATTCAAAGCTAGTTCACAGAAGCTTTAAACATTTTAAAAATTATCAATACAACTAACAGCCCTCAGTTTCTCTGCATCAAGTTTGTCAAGTGAACTAGTTTTGTACCCTTTAGAATCAAGCAGCAACATGACTGAAGTACATGCATACATGTATCCAATATAAAAGAAACTACCTTCCAGAAATTACTTCTGGTGCAGCATAGTTAGGGGAACCACAGCTTGTTCTTAAAAATTCTCCATCTGACATCATATTTGATAGACCTGAAAGTGTATAAGAGTAACTACTAAAAATTCAGGGAGCAAAATTATTTCACACTGCATATATCACCTAGAACAAACCACTAGTGATTCAAATTAGAAAATCAACAAATTTATTCCAGTTAAGAAATAACATTGTTTGGAATTAAGGAATTTTTATATGAGCATGCCAGATAATCCTTCATTTATTTTACCAGAAATCTGAGTAATATCAATCCATTACTGCCCACAGCCTAGAGATATTTGAGAACATATTCATTCCAAGACTAGAACAGTGAAATTTGGATGACACAGGCATGACAGAGAACAAAGTTGCTCTAAGAGATGAAGCAGTATAGCAATATAGGATTTTGGTCATTAACAAGAAAGTAGTAAAAACCTCATTTGCTCCTAAATGCTGAAGCGGATAATGCTACCACAGAATTCCCTAAAATTCTGGTCGAGGTTTCACAGAAGAAGGGAACTGAGGAGTAAACATGACCACAATTTACACCCTTACACTATGCACCTGGTTCCTACATCACTGCAGTTCAGTAGTTTACTTTTCAGATACTCTGTAAGCAACAGAAGTGTGCTTTAGAACTAGGCCACCAGCACTCAGTACAGTCTAACAGCTGTAGAAAATATCTTCCAGTTTCCTCAGTGAGGCTGCATGATCAACCCTACCAATAAGCCGAAGAATTCAGTCTCCAAGAAGGAATTATGCCCTTTTACAGGTCAGCAGGGAATGTGGAAAGAATAAAGATTGGCTAGCTTTCATATTCTAACACACAAAAGCTTTTATTAAGGTCTTGTTTAATACACCAGCCATGATTAACTGAGTGCTACAGTTTTGCTGACACTAAGTTTCAGGAAGGTATTTTTGTAAGTTACTGTACTTCATTTCTTCACCATGTGAGCCATTTTACCCAAAACATTTTCCACACATAAAAAACCAGTATGATTCCCAGGGCCCACAGAGCTGAACACCATACTTTTAAAACATACTTAGAATACTGAGCATTACCTAACACCTCTTACTGGAGACTTACATAAGCAGTTATTATCCACTATGTCTACAAGAGACCTATCATGACACAGCACTATGGATACCTTACTATGCTTATGTGGTGAGGTCTCAGATGACTCAGATGATTCCAAGAACTAGCTGCAAGACTTCCCTGCAGCTGTGTCATGAACAGCTAGCATAAACAAATCTTCTTCACATCTTCAAAGATTAAATTTAGAGCAATTTAACAGGAGGACTAGTGCATTTTTCTATAGCACTGTAGCTTCTTAAATATGACTTCCCCCTGCACTGTCCTTCCAAGAGAGCTAAGCATCTACATTTTATGGATGGTGAAACAGACAAGTGAGTTTTGAAGAAGAAAGGTAAGAAACTACGTCTGCTAAGCATTTCAGAGGAAATAATGTTAAGCGAAACCAAACTAATCATGTCCAATTTCAGCCAGCCACAGAAAATACCTCAAAAGAAAGCAAGAAAGCTTGAAAGGAAAATAAATTCAATAAATGTGCAAGAATATCATTCTGCTTTACATTTATTTTCTTCATGTTCTGCTGTTGTATCCCACCACCAGGATATTAAAGTATACATATTTTATTTAATATTTCCTATTGTTATTAACAGGATCTAACACCAGAAATACAATCATATAGAAAAATAACGCAATACTTACCGAAGTCAGCTATCTTGGCATTCATGTGTGCATCAAGCAGCACATTTTCAGGCTTCAGATCTCTATGTACTACCATATGCCTGTGACAGTAATCCACACCAGAAAGGATTTGCTGGAACAGACGTCTACTTTCCTTCTCATCAAGCTAAAACAAAGATTTTAAATAATTAAGAGATAGTGGGAAGTTAACTTGTTTTTCATTTTTACTAGCTAGAGGAAACTTCCCCGTAACCTAAACTTATCAATTATACTTATCATTTGATATTTTATATAGCAGATGATCAGAAGTTGTACCAAGAAGCTTCATATCTTACATCATTTTGCTTGTACCACAGCTCTAAAGTTACCAAAACAAAATATATCCACTCAGAAAGTCACTGAAATTTCTTAATCACACTTTTGAAATTTGTTTGGTTTGGCAGATGTTACATACTCACTAATTAAAAACATTAGCACTCAAACATTTAACTTTTAACTATAACTGGAATATCAACAAACTTTGATGTTTAAGCACAGCGCACGATTTAAGTTGGCAAAAGCTGCTAAAATGCAGCACAGAAATTATAAATTATAAATATTTATGCTATCAGCAGCAAGTCCCAAACAGCAGACTCAGTTGGGCATTTTCTACAAAGATCCCTAATCCACATCAGTTTGTCCCAGCAACTGAAGTATCCTATATATCTAAATGGTCTGTAAAAAGTGACTTCAGATCTTTCACAAAAGCCGTTCTAATAGTAGAAGACAGCAATAAGAGCACAATGGTAACTTTCCAATAATGGGATATACTGAAGAAACACTTTTCAGCTACTCCAATCGGGTGCATATCCACCTGGTCTATTCCCAGCCATTGTAAGTTAACAGATTAGTAGAAAGAAAGAATGCTATTACAAAGTCACACATGAAGATTTGAAATGTGTTAACATATAGCCATTTGTAGTTGCAGGAAAAAACACAGTCATAAAATATATTTTAATTGACAGCAGCAGAATTACAATCAAATACAAGAAAACACACCCATGTTTAACAATGCGTAACCAGTACCCCTTGCTCCCAGCCCCTGATAATGTAGTTAGCTTCATTAACTCCACTTTTTGAGGCAAGCAGCCATTCTGTAACCATGCAAGTCATGTATTCATGCCCTCTGCCTCATTATCAGGCCCTGGAGGTCCTGTGAAGCAAACAGACAAACCAGTTTTCTTCTTCCCCTCCCTACCAGCTTCAAGATTCCTGTGTGCCTTACTGCTTCCTAACCAGCCTTTAGTTCCCAGGCACAGAGCCATGGATGACTCTGGCATGGCATATGGAACTGCAACAGCAGCCAGAGCAGTGTCATTAACATCAAATAGTTACAAGTCCTAAATGGGAATGAAACCCATGACTTCTTGGTGGCCATAGATGCCTCCATCATGTTCTGCTTCCTCTGAGGACTGAGTGACTAGTGTTCTTCCAAGGCTAGACTGTGACTGCTATACGGATATAGCAAAATATGTATTACGATTTGACCAGATCTACAGAGGGTCTAGGTGAATAGATATCCCCAAGCTAGTTGCATAAAAATTCTACTTCACTACTTAAAAATGGTACTACATTGATTCTGCTCATAGAAATCCTGTGACACTCTAATCATAAATCCTATGCTACAGTAATCACGGTGTTCTTTTGAGAAATGAAACCTTTAATTATATCATTCTGACAAGGATACCCAAAAAGAACCTGTCTGTCCCCTCAGTATAGGGTGACACAGGAATGTTGAAAATGCAATAACAGAATGCAAGTCACTGATTTGCAGAGTTGGACTACTTCTTACCCTTCCATTTTTAAAGATATAATCAAACAGCTCTCCTCCTGAAACGTATTCCATCACCATGAAAATGTCAGTGGGTGTACTGATGACCTGGTACCTGGTAAGAGAAGATATCTATTAGTCTACATACTCAGTAAAACACTAGTTACATTTAGTTAAAACCGAAGTCATACAAATAATCAGATAAAAAATATACTTTAAAATATACTTTAAAATAGTTACCAATCTACAGCTACTGGAATAATAATATTTTTCAGAAGCTTTTTATTCTCCTTTCACTGCATGATACCACCATTGCCAAGACTAGCAGGAAATTTGTAATCCCTATCAGGAGTATATCAGTCCTTGTTCTTTCAGAGGTACAAGTGATTTCTATAAGAAGGTTTACAGTCTGCCTCATCAACTGTTTGATGTAGTGAAAAAGGATTCAAAAGGACTTTGCTAGTGTTGAAAAAATACACATTTTTCAAAATTAACATGCAAAAAAATCCACTTGCCATAAATACAAAAGTGTACTTCCACACTAGGAAAAAATTCCTCTTAATAATACTGAATATTCGTATTTAAGATTATTGATCTCTGGTTATTATATCTTCATCATTTTACTTCAATTAAATTTTAAAAACCTAACTTTGAAGCTTTGAAATAACACATTTGAGGACAAAATCACAATTTAGGAGATTGATTTTTTCTACATATCCTTACCTAAAAAGTGTTTAATTTGTTCCCTTTACAGCATTCCATGTGCAAAATAAAAAATTCTCACTGTAATTCCCTGAGAAAGAAACTGTCATCTGAAATCTGCTAAACTGTCTTCTGTTTAGCAACACCACAAGCACAGGTTCCTCTTCCATCCTGGTATGTCACATGGTGCACTGACACTTCCTATTCTGTTCTGGCTATAGGTATGCCCTTTGGACTCATTCATACATTAACTGAAAGCACTAGCAATTTTGCTGACAAATCAGCTCAACAGTCTTCTGAAAACTAGCCCACTGAAAAAGTGGGTGAGTTGAGCTTACACAAAGTGATTTAGCTTCAGTGTAACAGCTGTTGCTGAATTAAAGGGAGTGCAGAGACATGGCATCTGCCAATGGGATCTTCAAACAAGATTCTACCAATAAAAAAATCACCCACATCATGACTAAGACAGTGGAAGTCACACACTCTGGAGGTGTAGGTTATCTTAGCAGGAAATAAGAGTCAAAAGAAAATCAACGTTACTTATAATTTATTACCACAGACAAGACATGAGGGGTCTGCTCTGTCAGTTGATGAACTATTGACCAACTAAGATGTAATCAGGCACATTTTAAATACCACATTTAGACAAAGCTGTATTGAAGATTTCTGAAATAGCAATCACATTTATCAAACTGTACATCCTTAATTCAGAAAAATCTTTCAGAGCACCACCTACACTGAAAAAACATGTATTACTGACCAGCACATCATTAAAAACATTTTGAGAAGATACAATAAACTTCCCATAGAAATGACCTTTACACTCTTGTTCCTAGTAACTCATTTTCCAATAAGAAAGATCAAACATAAACAGAAAAAGAAAAATTAAGTAGCCACTGAACCCAGAGATGCCTGCCACCATAAATATCTGTCATGACATTGCCTTCCATACACCCCTCTAAAGAATTTCTAAGCAAAGATCTAATGGAAGCTCTCCAGCCTGCAGTAAAGATCAGCTTTGTGAAAACACATTAGAGGGTACAGCTGCATATTTTGAAGCTGGTTACTTTTCTAACAAGATAGTGTTTGTAATATTGCCCTTTAAATACATTTCAGATCAGTGAGAGCAAAAAGAGATTACTGCCTAAGTAAGTTTGGTAACAGTAAGCAAAACTTACAGCTTAATTATATGAGGATGCCTGAAGAGTTTGAGGTTCTGAATCTCCCTGCGGATTTTGCCTACAACATCAAGGCTGCGAATCTTCTGTCGATTCAGGATCTTCACAGCAACTTTATGCCCAGTTAACTCATGTTTTCCAACTGCAAGAAACAAGGTAGGATTTAGTCAAGGTTTTCAAGTGCTCAGTTAAGACATTATTTCTCCTTTTTGAATGTAGCC
Organism: Drymodes brunneopygia; assembly: GCA_013400955.1. Taxonomy (NCBI): domain Eukaryota; kingdom Metazoa; phylum Chordata; class Aves; order Passeriformes; family Petroicidae; genus Drymodes; species Drymodes brunneopygia. The sequence continues at coordinate 27,085 of VZTZ01001669.1, forward strand.
AAATTAAGACACTAGCATTCCACATAACCCCATTATCTTTCGTAAGGTTGAAAACCAGATGGTATGGAATTTCTTCAGCCTTACTCCAATTTCTCCCATAAATCTATCAATAGAAGACGTATATATGTAAGAAATTCCTTAATCCTAACCAGCAGAAGTCTTGCAGCATAACATGTTTTGCAATATTGGTTTAAAAAAAAGAAAAAAAGAAAAAAAGCAAAGCATATCCCCAAACCCTGCCATGCTTGCTAATTAGAGAGAGCATTTTCCCTATTTATGCAAGTTGCTCCAAGCTTTTGGCTTACTTGGCAACGTACTCAAACATCTTTTACTGTATCTCTTCTACTTCATCTGCAGGGATCACTCCCATCACTCCCTCAAGAAGCCTGCTTCAGCAATTACTTACTCTGAATTACCAGTATAAGTACCTAATCAATTTACTTATAAAAATGTATCTGTCCTTGGAGCAGTCTGACAGCTCCACAGTCTGTGCAGCTATTTATTCTATTATAAAGCTCTGTGCAGAGCTTTATTTTATTTAAATAAGTGGCAAATGCAACGAGAAATGCACAAAAAATAGAACAGAAAAGACCAAAAACAGTGCAAACATGCAACCTAATGTATTCATAGAAGTGGAAAAGAAACTAAGGACAGTTTCACTGTTCTTTAAACAGAGGAACTAAAAAGTGTAAACTATTTCACAGTGAGTTACCCCTCTTAATGTCCTTGACTTTGCAAGTGCTGTTGGGAGTAGTCACAGCAAAATCCATCAGAATATTTTTCTTAAACCCAAAACAGGATCACTGATGGAACACTGAGAAGCTAAGTATCTCTTTTACTAGAAAGCTTCCCTATCTGTATGGCTGCCACATGCAGCGGTTATAATAATATCATTAATTTGCCACCCTGATTCCTACCTTCTGAAGATAAGCCAGATTCTCCAGACACCCACATGGCTCATCCTTGTCCACATGAATAGATATTTGTAACATAACTGTGCTGAACACAATACTCACTCATTTGGGTGCCTACCCTCACTTGAGAATTTAAATAAGCCCTGGGCTTCAGGTTTTGTTTAAACATATCCATGGGAAGATGTGATTAAACAGCAGTGATCCACAAAAATCTGTGTTCAACAGATAATCTGGATAGAATAAACAAACACCCATCAATCTGTAAATCTCATTCCAGCACAAAAGACATTCCTGCTGCCTTTAGCCTCTATATGAGCTAAAAACCCATGCAAGTGCTAAGAAGTTCTTAGCAGAAAGACTGAAGGTAATGACAAGCATCTGCGTGATCATTCTTACAAGACAGCCACCTATAAAACGAAGCAGTCTGAATTCCTGTAGGGAGCTAAACAGTGGATTACTCAAGACCTGTAACCATCATAATGCTGCACTGAGATATGTTTAGTATCTGAAAAAACAGAAGAGCTCTGACTAGGATGAAAAGACATCCCCTCATTCAGAGGGGCCATTACCTAACAATGGCCACAATAACCAAAGCTGGGCAGGCGTATTTGCACTACTGAGGATTGCAGGACAAAGCTCACACCCATGGCAAGTTCTAGAGAGACTACAAAGCAGTGACAGGTGAGTGCCTAGAAATGCATGAGAATTATTTGCTTTGAGTCAGATCTACAATTAAAGCAATCACATTCCCTTCATTTTCTTTCAATGTGATTAAAATTTTAAATTATATAAACAAATTATATCACCTATGTTCAAACCCTCAGGAGTAAAGGACTCACCATAAAAAATGATAAAAATCAGTAAAGCAACTATTCTAATTGTGAAGTCTTTACCCATCCATAATGGGAACTGAAGTACACCAGGAGTATTTGGGAAAAAAAAAAAAAAAAACAAAAAAAAAACCACACAAAACA
>VZTZ01001674.1:0-108385 GCA_013400955.1 Drymodes brunneopygia
CAAGATCCAAACTCCGACAAAAGCCAAGTATTTTGCTTTGACTCTGCAATTATTGCAATTATTGGATATTAGAATCTAAAAATTACTCTTAATATGCTTGCTAAATCCAGAAAAAAGTGTTAAGACAACACATTTTACTGATATTTTGTTAGAAACCTGTGCTAGTATTTTTCTGATTCCACTGAGTAATAAGGGATACGCATATCAACAGATTTTTAAAAGTTCACAAAAAAGTGAATAAAAGAAAAGGAAATATGTCATTATAAAGTTCAGTCCTGGTCATGTGATGTCCTAGAGGAGCTCTTACACAGAAGACAGGAGAAAGATAAAGCACCGAGAACTGAAGAAAAGGCTCAGAATGTTGTCAGATTTTAAAGACTTCTTTTTCTTCTGCCAGAGTTACCTTAAGCAGCAAAACATATGCCAGTATCATTAGGCAGCATCAGCAGGGCTTGCAGCTATGCAGAAGCTGGAGTACATAAATCTACTAGCTTAGGCTGAGATTTGACATTATCAGAGAATATCTGATTTTGTCTCTTTGCTGGGTCATGTAGCTAAGTCTGTGACAGGCCTGTCCAGTGCCAGAGGGCATCTTGTTTTCTAGCTTCTTGTAATGATGTGTAACCATACATCAGCATCACCATCCAGAGGCCAAGAGTGCATCTGCTTTTTCTTAAAAGTACTGTGGTGTATTGATCTGGCTGCCCACTTCCTCTGTTTGGTTCTGTTAGGTACAAGGATCAGGATCCTGAAGCCAAGTTAAAGGGCCTTTGACCATGTGATCAGCAATCAGCACAGTTCTTTTATCTTGAGTTTTTTGGATCATTCTAAAGGTTATCCATAGAAAACCATATCAACATACTGTATGAATGTGGATTTTTTAAAGTAAAATAGATGGAAATGGAAATCTCTTTAGTGGTTCTTTATGCATCTGATTTTTGTTTCAGAAGGAGACAGAAATGGCAGTCTGTGTAAGCCACACACACAGCCACAGAGCAGTAGAATCTCACACTTGGCTGTTTAATCTACAGGAAAATGTTTCTTCTCTCAAGCTAGAACTACGGTAGAAATGTGTAATGTGTGTAGAATCTAACACTAGCTATCTGTAAGTAATGTTCCATTCTAGATTTATTGTGTCTTGGAAATTGCACTCTGCTGTTTATCTCAGATTTCTCAAAGGATCGAGCTTGCTTGTCATGCATGATTTGGTTATATTCATAGGGGTCTGCTTTTCCTGAGTTTGGATATATTCATGCTCAAACACGATAAAGAAACAAGATAAAGAAATTTAACTCCTTTTGGTGCTCCACAGGAACTAGGATAGAATGAAAGAATGTATCATGCCATTATATTCAAGCACTGACTCTACAGTGCAGCACTGGGGTGTGATGCAAAATACAGATGGACTGCTTCAAGGATTTCATAGACAACACTACTAAAATGCGCTATTTGACGTTACTCATTAACCTTCTTGAGTAAGGTGCCTTTTAGCAATATAGCTGCACTCAAGATAAATTAATAATTCTGCATCTAATTCTGCTGTAACTTTCTTCTTATAAGAATCTATATTGGTGCCTTGCCTAGACGTACTGCTCAAGTAATGTTGTAGTCTGAAAATGAGAAGCTCGGTCTTAAAGCCATTCTCAACCAATGGCCTTTCCCCCATAAATTTCCCTTTTGATTTAAAAGCATACTCATGGAAACATATTTCTTCAGATGCCTTTCTTTTTATGAATCTGAATTACTAGTATTAGTCGGATAGAACTTAATAAGCTGATGTAGCAGTCCCAGCTACTCTTATAAAGCAGTGAACTTTTTCACTCTCATAGTTAATTTACTAGTGTGATATGGGAAGTCTACATGCAGTGGGTTAAGGCATTACTGCTGTTAGCTAGTTGCCTTTGCTCTCTGTCAGAGTTGCCAAGACATAACTGAGACTTCAGCCATGGCCTCTGCAGCTCCTAGCCTGTCTGTGGAAAATTGCAATTGCTGTGAGAGCAGAAAAAAAAAAGGTCAGTGCTTGCTTGCAGTGCCTGAAATTGCCTCTGATAATTTTGCCACTGAATATAAGAATAATCATAAAATGCTAATAAGAGGCTTTCTGTCTACAGCAGTCTGCCTTGTACCAGGTGTTGTACAGAAAATCCTGCTACAATGAATTAAGGCTTTGATCTGTTTCTTCTAGAAAATAAAAGTAACCCAAGCAACTGTGAAGTATTTTCATAGCATAGAATATCAAAAAAGGAGTATATCACAGTAATGTTGATTTCTGCCACCCCACCATCCACTGGTTTCCTTTACTTGTGTTTATACTATAAAGCTGCCATTCACTTCTCTTAAATAGAGATGTCTCAGTTTTACCTCTATCAGGATCTAAGTATTCCACCCCCAGGGTTCCAAGATACGGGTTCTCCCTCTCTTTTGAAACTGGTGTCTTATATGGCGTGAGAAGAGCTTGAGAGGTGTCATCTCCTATTTAGCCAACAGAAGATCAGCTAAATATGCCTGTTCATGTATAACTTCTATGTCCAAAGCATAGTGAACCCACACCCTTTCTAGCTCAAGGTAGTACAGTACTATAAATAAATTCCAAAATTCAATTATTCGTAACTTTTCTTCAGGCTAACCCACTCTGAATGTTTTAATATTAGGCTAGACATAGATACAAAATGGATACATTTTAGGTCTCAGTTGTAAAAATAATTGATTTTTAGATCTTTAAAGATAAAAGAGGTGCTGGAAGTCAGGACTTTGAAAATAGACTGTAAACTGAGGTTCTAGTGCCTTATAAATATAATTTGAAGTACCAGACCATGAAAGCAGAAAAAATCCCAAAGAACATGTATGTTGAAGCAAGCAAAATCTAGGATACCTTTTCTTACAACTTGCTATTTCTTGTGGCTTTGAATCTGTGGCATTTTTCAAGGAATCATTATTCTTTGTATTTCTACATTTGCTTTTCATGGGTAAGAGAGAAATGTGCATAGTTGATCTCTTCTTTCTATATATATATATATCATGCCATTTCTCTCATTTTCAATTCATGTCACCGAATTTTTCTCTTGTTAACACCTTTTTCCATTCGAAATTTATGCACAGCTTGGTAGAACATTTTCCTGCATAAATTTACTTTTGTACTAAGGTATACAGATCATTTATGATCTACACAGAACAATATTTCATATGGATTTTTTAACCATCCATTTTCTGATTTTTTTTACCTTTTCACAAGTCTTATGTCTCTCTTCTATTAAATACTGTGCTGCACTTGACCCCGTTGCTAAGCTTTTCCATTTCCTTGTGACATCAACCATGATCTCAGCCTTTTCTGTACATGAACTATATCACCCAAGCTGAGAACCATGCTGAGAATTTGATGGAGTGGAAAGAGTAAAGGACTGAGCTATACATCTGAAGCATGTTTGACCCAGTGGAAACACCAGCAATAATCACTTTTAGGTGCACTGTCCTCATGCCTCTGGCAGCTGGCAATGTTCTGTTCTGTTGCTGGAACTCCTTCTGGAGTTCTTCATAACAGGTCCTTCACTTTTCATCACCTTCAACTTTACCATCATCATTATCCTTGGCCTCACTTCCCTATCCAAAAAAAATAGTATGTGAAAACTATCTCTTAAATCTAACTGGAATAAAGGGTGCAGGTGGTGGGGTTCTGTGACATTTTTCTTTTTACTTTTATTTGTTATTAGAAAGATCTTGAACATAATTTCAGAGATATTTCATGGGCATGTTTGCTACACAAAAATAGGTTAGACAATTAAAATGTGCTGTTAGCTAGATCTGGATAGGATAAATTCTTGATGGAACTTTCATACAATGAGGGTAGTCATGCTAGCTGATAAACTTCTCCTGACATGATAGACATTGTTTAAGTTAGATGGAGCTGTTGAAATATCTGAAAATGTCGATATCTTCAATTTCCATTAACATTTATGTGTCTAATAGGAAGAAAGATCAATAGCTTTTTCTCAGAAGGCATTCCACTATAGAACTAAAATTAATGACTGAAAATAATATAATTACGGACAATCTTATTTGTGTTCTGGACAGCTAATTAGAAAGATCAAAATACAGGTCAACAATGTTTTCTTGTTTCTTCATTTACTTTCAAGGCTCTGACTGCAGCTCACAGATACATGGGACATATTTTAACTACTAGTATCTGTATCTTATTCTGCATTGTATAATGACTTTTTAAAACTTTAGCCATTTCCCCTCCCTTCCTCTGTCTCTTCTTTCTTCCTTCTTCAGTTCCACCCTTTCCTCTACTCTCCCTCCTTCTTTCCCTTCCCTCATTCATTCCTTCCCTTCTCTTAATTTTTAAATGTATTTTCCCATAGATATTTAATTTATACCCATTCTATGTATTGTATTTGCTTGGCCAATAAATGGTCTTTCTTTTCTTCTGTTTGTGGGGATGGGGAAAAAGAAGAAATGAGTGCCTTTCCCTGTGTCTTCTCAGTTGGTGAATATTGAACTTGAAAGGACTTTCAATTGCTTTTGCCATTGGCAATAATCACATTTGCAAATAAAAGCTCCCTGGAAAACAACTTACTAGTGTTAAGTAGGCTGTAAATTGACCTCCTCTATCTTTAGGTCAACATAATCAATAAGGAATCACAAAGAAACCCAGATAGAAGCATTTTCCCTACAGGAAAGAGAGGGGATAATGATTTTCCTGTAAAATTTGTTTATCAAACCTAACCATCTCAGTAAATTTATTTTTCCTTCAGAGGAATTGTCAATTTTAGTCAAATAATTTGAGACATCTTTGATAGGTATTCTACCTCTTTTTTTCACTGCAATGTAAATTAAGTGCTTCTAATAACACAAGTGAAGGAAAGATAAAAGTGAAATGGACAGAGGCTTCTGGTATATTTAAATCTGAAAATCCTCACTGCTTGGGGGTTTCTTTTTAATATAAATCAGGAGTTTTTATGAAAAATTGTTTGCCGAAAAAGTCTTGACATACTAATAGGAGAAAATTTAAAATCTAGTTTATAGTAGGAGGCATTCTTTTTCAGCTGGTCCTGATAACCTCCAAAACCTTGACCTGATACTTGATATAGATTGAAACTTACACAATATTCTAAACTATATGTGAACAATCATCATGACAAGGAGCAGGAAATTAAACTGATATGTTTAGGACTTACATAGATTTCAACACCTTAACCTCAACTGTCTTGATGGACACTGAAAGGGCCAGTGCCCTCTTCAGTTGCGTCTGTCCCAAAAGAGAAATACCAGCATGTCTAGTGTACTAATTGTGTGATTCCTGCTGTTTCTTACCCTTTGCTAGCACACTCCTGAAAATATAAGGACTATATTTATTTAAATTTATATAAATTTATATAGAATATAAAATAAGACTTGAATTACTGAAGAGCAGGAAGCAATGGATGGAATAATGACAGCAGAATTGCTGGGTTATAGACATAGCTTTACCACTTATTTTTTATTGACTTTAAAACTACTGTCCCAAGTTTATTTGTCTACAAAATAAGACTAATGATTCTTGAAATCATTCCCATAAGTCTCCATGTTATTTTCAAATTGTTTTCCTTATTGATTATCTTACATAAATGACAGCAGTGACAATTTGTTTTTAACGACCTGTGGAATATATAGCTGGTTTTCACTCTGTTGTGTGTGTATTTTCAGTTGAACTTAATTTTTTTAAGACATGATGAAAGAGAGACATGATGTTAAAATAATAAGTGCTGAAGTCTACATAAGGAAAACCATTAGGATTTTACAAGCTGGCAAATGATTTATTGAAATTTGAGCATTTTTTCTAATTGACTTCCAAGTGGTTACTTAATATATTTTATCTAGTTAAAAATTAGCATCATGGTGTTCTGTGATTTATTGTAACATAAATAAAACTATTTAATGCAAACTTTTTCCTGTTACAGAGACAAGACAGCATTTCATACACTAGAAACTAAAATGCTGCTTTAAAAAGTAAATAATGAGAATTAAAGAAGCTAAGGCCAAAAAATAAAATCAGCATTTCTTAAAGTTGTGACAGCAGTTTACAATATTTTTAAGCTACAAAAGCTTAAAGCTATTCCAAATACAAAAGATGGGTTGCCACAAGCTTGTACAGTGGCAATTTTAAGCTAGGCATTTTGGAAAGACTTGGGTTTCAAAAGGTTTTGACTCAAAGTCAAACAAAAGGTTTTTCTGGATTACTGTAGCTCAAACATTGTTTCTAAAATTTGAAAGGCTTGAAGGAATTATAAAATCAAAGTATCTCATTAATGTTTGCAAGTTTATATACATTTTTCACAAGTAAATTCCCTAGTGTCAAGTGAATTTCAGTGTAATATTATCATACAGATAAAAGCTTTATATCAGAGAATACATTAATACTAATGCACAGGAGAAATCCCAACACCCTCTTTGCCCACCCTGGTCATGCAGCTTCTGGTCATTGCCACTGCCCCAGGGCTGTTATTGAGTGTGGGGGTTGGCCACAATTATTCCTGGCCCAGCCCATGCATCATCAGCCTCAAGTTGCCAGCTTCTGGCAGGTCTCAGAGCTTCCCTGGAGTTTCCCTGGCTCAGGACCCCACCCTGTACACTGCAATCCTCCACAGGTGGACCACCCCTGCACAAGAGATGGTCACCTGGGCAAGGAATGCATTTTCAACTGGGTCCTTTTAGATTGGACCTTTGGATGGATTTATTTACAGAAAGTGTGACTGGGGTGCTGGTGGAGTCACTGTCACTTGAAGGGTTTAAGAAAAGACTGGATGTGGCACTCAGTGCCATGGTCTAGCTGACAAGGGTGATGTTCAATTATAGGCTGGACTCAATCATCTGAAAGATCTTTTCCAATATAGTTGATTCTGTGATTCTGTGATTATTTACGTTCCCTATGATTATCATCCTGTTTTAGTTGTGCTGTTACTAATCATAATTAATGCCTTTTAGCTTAATACTAGTGCTTGCAGTGTGTAATTATTAAAGATAAAGCCCTTTCAAGCAGTCAAGAATCTGGTGCTAGGTTTTGTGCAGCCACGTCACCTGCTGATTTAAACTACAAGTAAAAAATGCCTATTGTATAACTGTTGAATTGAATGACTTCTAAATTTACATGATGAAAGTTTTTGAATTTAAGATGGTTTTGTGCATTCAGATTTGTTTCTAATCAGTTTTTTTTAAAGAAAAAGAGGAATATTTCATGAATCATGGATAAAAGTCAATAAGTATCCCAGGCTCTGCACAAAAATATATTTAAATGGCAGAGAATTCCTTTTTTTATTCCTTTTTTATATTCTCAAAACAAGAGAAACTGTTTAAATGTCGCAAAGACAAAGGAAAAGTCACTTTTTTCTTCATTTCCTCAAAGACAATTCTTATGTGAAAACCCTGACATTATAAAAGCATTGATTTCTGTTTGAGGAATTCTGCTTTTGATTCTGCTTTTTTGAGAAATTAATACATTAATTTTACTCTCACATTAATTTTACTCATTGTTTCAAATAGCAGTGTAGCTGCACTTAGAGCAAATTCACATTTACACCCTAAGAATTCTGTATTAATAAATCCTTTTTAAGGTTCCAGTACTGCAAAATTGCTGCTTTGGTAGTTTTTTATAGATGTACTTATCTGCAGCATTATCATTAGAACTATGACACATGTTTATGTCAGAAACAACTAGTTTTATTAAGTGTTGGCATATAGCATAGAAAATATCTTTATAGAATAGCTTTGGCTTTAAAAGATTAAATTCTCTTTTTAAAAGAAAAAGTCTAAAATTAATGATTTCCTGCACATACACTAGGTTTGCAATGAAGACTGCCATGGGATTTGAAGTGTGCAACTTAGTTTCCTTGACATATTTCTATTCAAAGACTAACAATAATTTTTTGCATAATTGTTTTAACCCCAGGCACAACTTAGAGACAGTTTGGATTTATTACAGTGCTTATAACTGAGACATTTGTTTCTAAGCACACATCAGAGAGTATCCCACCTCTACAGGCTGTTGGTGGTGTTTCTGCTTTTCTGGCGCTCTTTTTCAGTCCCAAAATGACCAAATTAGCTACCACTGACAAGATACTTTCATTTATTTTAATAGCACTAAATTGACTCAGTGATGATCTATTTGCAATAGAACCAGTGGGCTTAAGACTACAAAAAGTATATTTTTAAGTTTGGGGTATGAAAAAATCTTTCATTTTAATTGATGGTATGCTAGAGGCAGATAAATATCTCCTCATAATGTCTGTGAAAGTTGGAAATGCACTTTTATACCCAGAATATATATTTTAAGTATCAAAACCAGAGTGAAAAGAATATATATTTTTTAAATCTTCTTGAAATTATTAATTAACTTTATGGGTTTTTCTCTTGGTAAAATAGATTGTAGCTTGATTCTCTGAGAATATTTACAGATATATCCATATCATTGTTACTGATATTTTAAAGCATCTTCTCCAAAAGGTTAATTATACTCTGAGAGCTTTTTAATATTTCTGCACTTTTGTTATTTTTTAACAGAATGCTACTTGAAATAGTCTCCCTGAAACTTTGGAATTGTCACATAAGAAAAGAACTTCATTATTTTGAAAGAAATCTAAGTTATGATGCAAGATATTGTATATATTATATATTGTATATTATTCACACACTTCCAAATTTGGAGAGGAAATTAATAAATCTTCTTGATGGAACGCAAATCTGCTTTTATTTACATTTGTTAAGCACTGCTTTTTCTGCAGCAATATACACGTACAGTCTGTCTTAAGCTTGATAATTGTAAATCTTACCTATTTTTCTGTCATCACAATGGTGTGTTTTCTCCACTATCAGGATATGGATTTGAAACATACTCAGATAAAAGAAAATCATTCCAGAAATATTTTCTTTCTTGTAGAAGAGGAAGCTCAAACTCAAAGTTTAAGTGACAAGGATGAGAGTAGGAAGAAGAACAAGGAAAATCTGTGGGTTCTGGGGGAGAAATAGAAAGTACAAGTTCAAACCACTTCTTCTCTGGTTTGGTCCCTGATGTGGCTTAGAAGAAACCACTCAGAGGTCAACTTTTAGAATTCTTCTTTAAATTTTGGTGTCCCTATTGAGACAGTAGGGCTGCTCATAGTTTTTGAAAATAAGGCATTATGTGTTTCAAAAGCAGTGCTGACCGGAACTGTGAAGTCCTTTGAAAATATTCTGGTTATTTTGATGCATTAGGCTTACTGCAATTTGCTTTACTAAAAAATAACTTGAATTTACACTTCCCTTTATTGATAAATAACCACTGAATTTAAAACAAAAATTTGTAGTAATTCTTCAAAGAAAGTCAAGAAAAAGACAAGAAAGACATGTTTCTGTATGATGAGAAAGGTATATCAGATGAGAAGTCAAGAATGTGAGTGTAAATTTTGCATGTCCGTTTGTATGTATCAATGCACAAGACTGCCTGGAGGGCATTTGCCTCAAATAAATCATGTTAAAGTCAACAGTAACTTGGAAATTATAAAGAAAATTCTTAATAAAAGAAATACTCAGATGGAAAAGTATAAAAATTTGTATCAGGGAAGAGAGTCTTCAGAGTGGAAACAGCACAGGTCAAAACTTGGTAGGACATTGCCAGAAGATCTCACATTACCCTGCCTTATCCAGAGAGAGACAACTTCCCACTGGATCCCACAAACTGACAAAGGCTACACTCTGCTACTTACTTTTCTCACTCCCTTCTTCGTCTCTTCTGTTTCATGGCCACTGCCACCAAGGGTGTCATCAACTATCACATCCCCAACAAGTTTTTTCTTTCTAGGTATCATAGAGTTATTCCTGGAACTCTGTTTTCTTGATTGTTTGCATTCCACCATGTATTCCCTTTAGAAAATGTCGGCAGGATTAAAACACCCCAAAAGAGTCAGAGTTACAGGTGATCCTTGAAACACCAATGAAGAGAAGGAAAAACAAACAAAGAAATAGCTGGTTTCTCTTAAAGATGCAATGACTAAAGTTCCTTTGGATTCCTTTCCTGATCTGAAAAGTTACCTCTTTTCTGCTCCATCAAATCTCCAGTATTTGGAGCAGAGATTTGGACATTGGCTTCTAAGAATGTTACGGCAAAACGTCTAAATCTTCTGTTTTTTAACCAGCTTACTTCAGAGATCCCATAGCAAAAGTAAAGGCACTCTCACAGACACCTCAAGTAATCCATGTTACACTTTCATTCTTTAAGTGCAAAGCTTATAATGGCTCCCAAGAGGTTGTAGAGACAGAGCGTGCTGGCAGGGACGGATATTAAAACTGTCAGCAGGTTATCTGGGCATCTCCAGGCACAGCAATCTGTCCTGCTGAAATAGTAGACTGTGACTGTGAGCATTATATGGGAAAAGAATAAACTGAAGCTTAGCAGAAAACTTTACTACAGTGTGAGAGACTGCTCTTAAGACAGAATAGGAACAGAAGGGACAAGTAGGAAATAGCCTGAGAAGAAGTATAGAAGTTTTTTGCTATTATAGTTTACTTGTATCATATCTCGTCTCATGCCCTTTTGTTACCATTCTGTTTCCTGTACCCAGTTCTTGGAAGCCATTCTCAGCTGCCACCACTGAGTGACTGATCTTTATGGAAGTTTTGTTGGCTGACTTTTCACTTAGAGTGACTCCTTGCTGTGCTATATAGTGCAGGGTGATGACTCTTGAGAAATGAGAAAAATCTAATGATTCTACTTGGGAAGTAGTGAAAAGCTTAGTTCCTAGAAAAAATGCAACTATGACAAATAGGGACTGATTAAAAATGAAAACAAGACTGTGAGAGTACTTGAACTGTAGTGGGACAAGAATGTGAGCATTTGGGGACAAAAGGATTATCAAGCTTTTTCAAATGTTCTCCTAATATTCAGCCCACTCTTGCCAGCTATCTTCTTTCTCAGTATCACAGCAATAAGACAGCTTAAAGTGTAAAAGTTAAATTCAGGTAATCTTACCTTCAGTGGAAGCCCCTTTGTATTTTCTTCTTTTCTTGACAGAAAGGGAGTCTCCTGCTCCTGCTGGTTCAGATTCTCTGGAGTGACAGTTGCCTTTTAATATTAAGTACTAAATCTGAAAAAACAGTGGTCTCCAAACATTGCAGTATACATTCACTTCATTAAAAAGAAGTTTCCAGCTTGTATCATGCCTTTTCTGTCTTCCAAACTACATTAATTTCTCACTTTCTAGAAACTGCTTTGCTTTGACCTGCCACAATTGCAGAAGACATCTAGGTTGATGTCCCCTGAAGGAAAAAGATCTCACTGAATGGATTTCTGCCTTTTCTAAATCTACATTGAAATTGTCTCTACCTGTCATGCTCATTGTTAATGCTTTTGGAGTAGAAATTGAGTCATTCTGAGAAGGAAGCATATATTATTTAAGCATTTAGATGACTTTTTGCAAAACTGGCTTGCATTGGTGACTGCTTTGAATACACAAAGGCTCTTCTTGTGATTCTATCTAGTGAGAGAAAAAGTAAACTTCTGAAAAGAAAAAGAAAATTGGACAGAGGGTATAAAATGCAGAAAAGCAGAATGTCAAATAACTGGGAAATAATTGAGAAAAGAATGACAGTGGCTGCCCTTTCAAGGAATGTCTGTGACCAAAGGAAGTAGACACCACAGTTTGTGTTTAGACTGCCCTATGAGGTAAGTGATCCTCCAGTTTGTTGTGGGACTGAACCCCTGAGGCCCTCCTGCAGTCAGTCTTCACAATGACTTAGCTGATTTCCACATGCAAGGGAAGGGGGAAAGGCACTGTTCAGTTACTCAACTCTGTCACTTCTGATTGTGTGTACAAAGGGAGTATCTCTGAAGTATTTCTGAATTATTTTTGTTGTCTGCAGTACATCACCTCTGAGCATAGCCTTGAGGCTTCTGTGGAGATGTTGCTCTGGTTTATCAGCATAGGGAGAAAGCCAGGGCCAGAAAATAAATGCCTTGCCACATCTATTTATGTGTATACAGTTAGCAAAAAGAGAGATGCTTAACTAATGTTTCACAAAGAGCTTGTAATAGATCAACTCATACTGGCTGGAAATATTTCTTAGTAACAACAAATTATTTTTATTATCTAAAGAAAGATTAAGAGAAAGGACATTGAGCAATATTCCTCAAATGCATCTTTGTTAGTGACTCCTTGCCTCAGTCTAACCAACTGACAGCTGGAATAACATGCTAGCACAGTTATTATTCAAGACTTTAGGTATTGTCAAGATATTATGAAATGTCAATTTTTTTTAATTGCAAGCTTTAAAATTTACATATTTTAAAGTAGGAAAATGTAAATCTAGAGAACGAATGGAACACTATGTATAGGTATTTATGATTTAATACCATATCCCATGATGACTATAAAACTTCCTTTTTTGTCTTCATCTCAATAATGCTATGAAAGACCTGTTGCTTAAATCAACATGAACACTCTTTGCCCTTGGAAATGCATATTGATGAATATAACAGCTCTATTTCTTCAAAAGATAAGAACATGGTATTGTGCAGCATTTTAATGGTGTGAAACATGAGGCGATCACCCTGGAATTGATTATTGTGGATTGGATTTAGATATCCTGGAGAGAAGGTGATTTGAAAGTTAGATTAATTAAATGAACCCATAGTTTGTCACCAAAGTGTGATTTTTTTATTAAATCGGTTTTCTCCTGCCTTCTTTAGAATTTTATTTCCACACTGTTCCTACTTATTAAAGAAATGATGATATAAAAAAGAAAGTATGCTGCTTATTTTTCCATTGTCCCACCTTTATTCTTTTGTTGAAAATGATTTCAGGGAATGAAAAAATTTCTAATAATTGTAAGACTTAGTAAATTCATGGTATTTACTATTCAGAAGACCCTGGCTGTAGACTTGATAACTTTGTTTCTAGTTTTACAACTGTCCTGCCACCTAATCTTAGCCCTGGTCTTATCATTTCTCTCTTCCCACTTGTTCTTCTGCCTTTGAAGTGGAAATAATGATACTGAGAATCCTTAGAAAATGTTGTGGCATATACAAATAAGAAGAAATGTGGTAGAGTTAGGCAGTATTTTTAAACATAATGCCATCAGATCCCAGCCTGCACAACTAAACTTCTGTGCTTCATCTTTGATGCAAGACTAAGAAGTTATCCGCACCACAGGAGTCTGGTTCTTTTTTGTGCTGTTCTCATCCAGAGAGTTGTTAACAGAAAAAAACTGAAAAAATATGTGCTCAAATTTTCTTCATATTTTTACCCTTTATTTTATACTTTTTCCCTGGGATACTAAGAAAACATTGTACACCAGACTTCTAAATCTTCAGAAACTAAATAGCCAAAGTCTTGAACTAATTACAAGAACAAAAGTTAAGTTTGGCAACTTAGGCTGCTGCTTTGAAACCTAAATGCAAGAATATGCATAATATTAATGAGCATTGATAGCAATATACAAATATGTATTAAAATATGCATGAAACCTTGTCTTTAATGTCTCCTAGCAACTTTTATGGAATAACAACAAGTAAGAACAGATGCTTGCTAGCAGTTGTTATCAGACTCAACATTAGGTGTATAGAAACCAGAGTACATGATCCAGCTGTAGGTTATTATTTTTTCTACCCTGTGTTCTGAATATTTTTCATAACCATCATGTTACGTATTTGGCCAAGGTGCAATATTGAACAAAGGGCATATGGCCTGAATCACCCTATAGAATGAGCAGTTCTGAGAAAGTTTGTGAGTTAATATAAGACAGCTAAGTACAGGGGAAAAAAAGGAAACAAAAATAAAAGAGCAGGAGGGCAGGGACAGGACATGACATCCACAAACAAAGGAATGAAAAAGGAAAGAGGAAGAAAAAAGAGAAGAGAAGAGAAGAGAAGAGAAGAGAAGAGAAGAGAAGAGAAGAGAAGAGAAGAGAAGAGAAGAGAAGAGAAGAGAAGAGAAGAGAAGAGAGAGAAGAGAAGAGAAGAGAAAGAAAGAAGAGAAGAGAAGAGAAGAGAAGAGAAGAGAAGAGAAGAGAAGAGAAGAGAAGAGAAGAGAAGAGAAGAGAAGAGAAGAGAAGAGAAGAGAAGAGATGGAAAAAACCCACTCAAACTCTTTGTTGCCATCATCTAACTGATAGCTATAATCAGCTGTCTGAGATCCAACCAGTTCCAAAACAAGGGCAGCCCCAGCGAAATGCCCCTCCCATCTTTTATTGCCAAGCACGATATGATATGGTGTGGAATATGGTCAGCTGGTGCCAGCTGTCCCAACTGTGACCCCTCCCAGCTCCTTGTGCACCTCCAGACCCCTCATTGATGGAGTGGAGTGAGGAGCAGAAAAGTCCTTTTCTCTGCCTAAGTGTTTCTCAGCAGTGACTAAAACATCCCTGTGATTTCAGTGTTTTCATCACAAATCTAAAATATTTCCCCATACAAGCTACTATGAAGAAAACTACCTCTAGCACAGCTAAACCAGTACAGAAAGACTAATTTCCTAGGTTCTTGCCTTATAGGAAAGAAACAAACGTTTACCTCCAAAAGATAGTAAAGTGGAGAGAAAGAACTGAATACAAAATATAAATGTAAGGAATTTATATTCTATCTTCCCCTTTAATTATTGCCATCTTCAGCATTTACACAAAAACTCAAGCTCTCTCTCTCCTTTGCTGATAATACAGGCCATGAAAAGACTGGCTTTATATGTCTCCAACTAAATTTCCAGCACAAGAATGTAAGGACATAGCAATAACTAAGACCAAAGTAGTTGACATGGCAACAGCAAATAGCCAGAAGATCTTGTGCAGTCTCTCAAGATGGAAAAGTTTGATTTTCCTCAGTAGGGGAAGAAGGAAAAAATATCTCTAGATATATTGTTATATTCTAATACAAAAAATCAAATTGCCCCATGGCCTGTTTTAGAATTAGCAGAAAATTACAATGAAGAGTAGCATTAGCATTGTAAATTAGAAATTATTTACTTAGAGGGCTATGTTCATTACCACGGTTTGCTACTGACTTTGGTATTTGAGATATTAGATTTGCCTTAATCTCTAAGGATATATGGAAAGCCTATGACAGGTGAAGGTATTAATGTTCTGTATAGCCTCTAAACAGCACTTTCTAGACCATTATGTATTGTGCACTTTATTTTCAGTAGTGCATTAAGGATTAAAAAACACCTTGCAAATATGAAAAAATGCTGTTTAATTCCTTTCCTGTCTGTGTGCAAAATCTGAAAGCCTACTCCTGAATAATATGTACCAATTTTACTGTATTAAAACAAAATTCCTTTGACATAAATGAAAGAGTAATTTTAGAATGCACTTAGAATGAAGTCAATTGTCATCTTATCATGACTGAAAATGTTCTAATTAATACAATATCTCCATTTTTATTTAATTCATCTACAAATTAAAATACAACTAAAATAATATTTTAGTACACCAAGTTAAATCATTAGCTACTCCAGGTTCTGATGCTCGCATTGTGCAGTACTTTGCTTTCAGCTTGATCCAAGTCCCACTGAAAGTAGTGGGATAGAGTGCAGTAAGTCTTTGCTAAACAGTTCTGTCAATTCCTGAAAGGCTGAAGTTCATCATTAGTGAAAATAGTATCTTAGGCAGACTCCTGAATTTAAATAACATTACGGTGGGTAAAAAGCCAGCAAGTGACATATAAATGTATTTATCTTCCTGCTTTTGTAGTACCGTTTAGCTATTTTAGTTATATTTTGAAACAGCTGGATGAAACTAAGTCCTTGCCTGTTGTTGTTCTGCCTTTTTCTACTACTTGGTGCACAAGTCACTTTGGAAAAGGGAACAGCTGCTGACTGCCAATTCTTCTTCCACATGAGTATAAACCATGCTTGGCTAGAACCATAAATTCTTATCTGTACCTTTCTCTCCTGTCTTGTCCTCTCCTTTCCTCCCCTCTCCTCCCTTCCTATCTCCTTCCCTTTTCTTCTTGTTAATAAATTAATACTTCATTCTTCCCTGAGAAGCTAATTTTGTTAAAATATATTTTGAAATTCAAGATAAAGTAAATCTGTGTAGTTCATTTAGGTCTGATATCTAAATAGAAAAACTTAAAAAATGCTTTTAGAAATGGCCTAAATAATTCTCAGTAATGTCTAATGCTAGTCTTGATACAAAAAGAAATTGATACAAAATAGAGCAAAAATTACTAAAAGTAAGAATTTAAAAGGCACGGCTGTCCATGGTGGTCCTCTTTGGTCATCCAATGACAAGCTGTGATGTAAGAAATTTTTAGTTCATCACAAAGATATCAGTGATTCATCTCTTCTTCAGAAACCTCTTGAAAGAAACTACTGTCTTATGAATTTGGCAAGCTCTTTCTTATCTGAAAGAGGATATCTAACATCAGAGCTTGATGCTGCTACCTTTGACTTCTTACTAAGGATTAAAGGGTCAGCTTCACTTAGTTTCAGTTATAGCAGTCACTGGCACCTGAAGAGTAGGAGCTGCTACTGGTGTTAGAAAGACATCATGGTAGCTTATTATTTTTAAAAATAAACAGATGAGATAATAATTTTTTATCGTCATAATTGTTCATTACCTAGGATTTGCAGAAAGTTCACACAAAAATTAAGATCTTAATATCTTTGACATGGTCTTTGGAGGACAAGTTGATTCTTACCAGGGTTATAATTGTACATCCAGGGAAATTTGCACTTTTGTGCAACATCTTCATTCCTGTGTAGCTTGCTTCAATTCAAAGTCCACCCTGTAAGGAGATACACATGGATCCAACATAACTGTGTCAGTACACAGTATATATAAAAGCCATCCTGAGCATTGGGAAATGCTATGAGCTTCTGTGGCAACATGAAATAAATTGAAGCAGCCTTTATATAGTCCCAATTGCAACTGCTTGAAAATGGGAGTGCAAAATAATTCTATGGAAGAAGAACATCTTACAAGATCTTGATGGGCTACCACCATGATAAGGTACCACCTTCCAATTTGATAAAATGATTTTAAGCCACATTTTCTGGCTGGTCCCTTAGAAACCATGACTCTGACACCACCTGTGTGATCTCGTCCTTTTCTGTCTCTTCAAGACAGCTTCACTCCTTCCCTCTCAGAAAAAAACTCAGTCAGAGTGAAGCTGTTTAGGACTCTAATGAGCAGCTTCCATAGACCATCATTCATAATGTTAAAGAAGGAGAATATGACAGCTGCAAACAAGTCTGTGTTTTCCAGTGGGCCTGGCTAGCAAGTGGTGCAGAGATTGAACAGCTCAAAAAAATCGTCCTTCTGTAGACTATTCTTTTTACTTATTTTTATTTTATTCAGAACATTTTGTATGTTAGGAATTATAGCTAGCTGGTTTCCTCTGTCCAGCCCGGCGTTAAATCAGACAGGTTCCAGCTGGCTACCTTTTCCAGGAGAGTCCTTGTCAAGGGCACTCTGGCAGCGTCTCATAGACATTGGCCAGAGGATCTGCCGCCTGCCGATGTCGTGCAGGAGAGAGAGTCCGGGTTAGCTATCAGCTGAAGGAGAATAATGAGAGGGCCCCTTGATATGCCTGTATTCTGCATGGCTTTATTGCAAGATGCTCCACACAGAGGGGAGGCAGGGATCAAAGAGGGTGAGGTCCCTTGGACACAAGCTTAAGAGGGATCCATCACAACCAATCACCAGAGGGTCTGGGGTGGGACCATGGCGGGACAGGGTTACCTGGTCCTATGGGAGGGGGGAGATAGGGGGCATAGGGGATAACATCAAATAGTACAAGAGGCCTGGGGGGAGGGAGGAGATGATGGTCACCAGTAGTAGCTTCTCTGGTTTGTCCTGGGTTAAACCATGGTCACACCAGTTCCCAGGAACTTGGAGCCTTGGAAGCCCTCCACCAATGTTCTTCCTCTTCTTCTACGTTGTCTTCCCCTTGGGTCTCAGACGTAGCTTCCAGGGCAACAACAAGGAATCATGTACTTGCAAAAGTATTTTCGTAGGACTCATGAAGAATGGAATCACTCATCGAAATCTACTACAAGGCTCTGTGTACAGACTGAAGTGAAAAAATTAGGATGTAATTCTTCTTACAGATTACTTGTTGTCATAATTTACATTTTAATTTTCCTTCCCCCTTTGGATTATGGGGGCTTCATTTTTCTCCCTGTCCTTGTCTTCTAGCTCAGGCCCTGGGTACCTTGGGGAAAACTGGTCTTACTGTTAAAGATTGAGGCAAAGAAGGGCTTTGGCCCTTCTTTCTCCCTGTATAATGTCACTACACACTTTCAGTCCTGAGTTGCCAGTCCCTTCTTCTAATGGCCATAAACTCTCAATCTTTTCTCCTTATCTCCAGTCACAGGCCTTTGTACAGCCTGGCTGATCTTCCTTCATGCTGACATGCCTTTCAGCACATGTGAACACCCAGCTCTCTCATCTTCAAGATTTCTTTCCTGGGGAATGTCTGGATTTTCTGGACTCCTCTGCCGTTCAAGTCTGCCTTCCAAGGGACTCTGCAGCCAGTCTCCTAAGCAGGCCAAAGACTTCCCTCCAGAAGTAGCAGATCTACTGACCCCTCTCCTTACTCCTCTGAGAATCAAAAGCTCTTGCATTTATTGATCGCTGAGTCCAAGATTGTCTCTGACCCCCACATCATCTACAAGTCCTTCTCTGTTCACAAAAACAGGTGCAGTGGACCATGTCCCCTAGCTGGCTCATTCAGCAGCTGCATCAGGAAGTTATCTCCCACACACCCCAGGGTCCTCCTAGCAGTTTCATCTCAGCTGTGGTGTGTTTACAGCAAACATTCTGTAAGTTAAGTCTCCTACAAGACTTCTACCAGATGCTTATAGAAAATTTGGTCTACCTCTTTATTTTGATTGGGTGATCTATAACAGACTCCCACTTTGTTGGTCTTGTCCCTGATTCTTACCCATAAATCCTCAACCCTGCCATCACTGTCTTTAAACTCTAGACAATTAAATCACTCCTAATCACATAGGCATAACCACCACCTCTCCATCCTTGTCATGATCCATGCAGGAAGAAAATAGGTTATATATGAACTTAATCTCTGTACTCCCTTTGCTTAATAATACAAGCAAGCAATTGACTTTCACCTCTAACACGCTGCTTTGCCTTTGATGGAAGTGAGCTCCTCTGAACACCATAACTGAATCCCTCTGGTGTATTTGTGTCCATTTGTCTGTGCAACAGCCTTTGGCAGACTAAAAGGTTTTAGCTCAGTGGTTTTTCTGCTGGGTTGCATGACATATTTCCAGATGATTTGCCACACAGCTTCCTGTATTGTGATGAGGCATCATCTGTTACTCTTCAAGCAATTGTACTTCATGCTGGTTGCAACTTCCTGCTGGGTTTTTTGACCAACAAAATTTTGAAGATTCTGAAAAAACCCATTTGTGTTGTCTGACTGTTATTGCTTTATATCAGATTAAGTAAACTATGATTTGTGGCTTATCTAGGTGTACTCATAATGGTAGATGAGCTACCAGAGGAAAAAACAGCAACAACATACAAAATATCCTGTTAATATTAGAACAGAGAGAAGTAGACCAAGAAGACATTTTTTTTATCATAATGAATGCAGAGTTTTTCACAGTGACTGAATAAACAAAAACCAGCATTCGAAATCTACAATTCAGAATGAGGTAATGCCTCCAAGGAACAATTGTAAATACAGCATTAAAATGACTCATTGACTCCTGTGTATTGACCTAATATTGACTTTACTAAAGATTAAGCTTCCATAAATTGGCTGGGGAAAGAAACAGAAGCATAAATGTTTCTGACTGGAATATTTCTGTGTATGCACCAATTCAGCAAAACACTGAATGTTGTTTACCTCTATGGAAAGTTTCTCTGTATCAGTGTCTCAGCCACTGATGAACTAAAAGTGATTGTTTCTGAGCGGATGAGTTCATTTTGGTTTGTTGGTGTATATTCAGAAGGGAAATCATTTGAAAGAGAATCTTTATTTTGAGAGATTATCTACACTTACATCCTCATTTAAATGACATGCTGGGGATTTTCAACAGTTCCTTAAATTATTTGAATGAGAATCACGTAGCATACATTTGAATCCTTAAATAATTTACAACATCATGAATACTTAAATTGATGAAAATTTAGGTTGGTTTTTATTATTTTATTTATTGGAGGATGAGGAACACAAATTCCCTTATAAGACTCTTGCTGCATGAGGAGTATACACACAGAGAAGGAGAGACACAGCAATCTTGTTCCCAAAAAAACAGTTCTTTAAATAAATGCATTGGCAAACCACTTAGAAATCATTCTTTTAATGTGGTAGACAAACTGTTAACTCAGTATGAAATGACTTTATATTTTTTGTGGTTATGACACTGCTGCAAGCTAGATATTCAAAATGTGCAGTAACTGCAGCAGTGTCCTGGTTCTGGTCCACATCAGCAGGAGGGAGCGTGGGAAGACATCGTGTTATTCGATACTGCATTATATCACTGCCAGAAGCAGGGAAAAGGGACTCCGTCTCTCTTTTCTGGGAAGGGAGGATGCCCTTTTGTGTTGGAATAAAAGCATGGTGGGGTGAGAAACCTGTTGACCATTGTTCATTGTGCTGGGCTCTGTGGCGAACATTTTTACATGTAAAACATTCTCCTTTTTTTTTGTACATTCTTTCTATTAATATTGCTGTTGTTAGTGTCAATTTTCTTATCACATTGATGTTTCCAGGAAATTGTTCTTATCTCAGTCTGTGATCTTTGTCTTTTGGGCCAAGAATTCTCTCTGGTTACCCTCCTGGTGGGGGAAAGGGGGCACAAGAGATAGAAGAGGGAGTGAGCGAGTAACAGTGTTTGGAAAGTCTAAGTGGGAGAACTAAACTGGGGAGTAGCATTCCAAAATCACAGCATGCAGTAACTGTTACTTTAAGTGAATTTTACCGTTTAAGTTATGATAACCTTTATTTATTTTAGGCTTTTCCCCATGACCAGAGATTTCTTCATTTTTCTCATGATGGCACATTTCATATTTTGAAAATTAAACAGTATAAAAAATACTGAATGGACTAAGAAACAGTAGTCACTGCTCCCTAGTGGGAGAGAGTTGCAGTGAGTTTGCACGCTATTATTCAGTTTGTTTTAGGTAGGAATTGTTAACTAATGAGAAATTTGAATGAAGGCAAATGGAGAATAAAGAGTGTTTTATTCCAAAGGCCAATGTGAAAGCAACCCTAAAACACAGAAGTGTTTTAAGAGAAAAAGGAACGTGAAATCAGCACAAGGAATTTGAAATAAAAGTATTTGAATGGAAGTTAGGTTTATTCACAGCAGAGAAAGCGGGCTTATTTTTAGGCAAGACCTATGAAAAGGCATCAGAAGAAAATAACTTGGATCAGGGTGCAAAGAGGTGATTGTATCAGAGCTATTGTTTACAATAGACATGGTAGTAGGCCATGAACACATTAGCAAATGACTATCACACAGGAAAAAGTTAAAACTATAGAACAGGTTGCACATTAATGTGATTATCTGCAGACTTTTCCACTTCATAAAGCTGCTGTTATAATATACTGTTCAATAATATCCCTACCATAAACTTCTTAACTGGGTTTGCAAAGACAGGTTTTTCCTCTACATTTGTGACATTTGCTGTTTACTTCTCTGTTCCTCTGCTAGGATTTTGGTAATGATTTGTGCTTTTGACCTTTTTTTTCCACTCATATATGATGAATGTTACCACAAATAACAATGGCTGTTGTTTTTAACATGCTTCCTCTTCACAAGATATTTCCTTCAAGGCCGGTTAATTGCCATTTCTGATTACTTTTGGAAAAGTGTTTGACCACGCGAAGTTGCATGTGAAGACTATTAAATAATCCAGCATGAAGTTAGTACTTTCGCTGGGATCTGCTTTTCAAAGACTTACATATTTATTTATAAGGTGACAAAAAAGAAATGCATTTATTCAGCTTCTTTTCTTTGTTTTTTTAATGCCTAATTAATTCATTAAGTGATGATTTGAACTTTACAGTAACAGTAGCATAGAAATACCTGAAAATTTACCATCTGCTTTCACTATTTAAATTCAGCTATTATCTGTCCAGAGGAATGTGCTTTACTATCCCAGTAGAGACAAAACAGATGCAACAGCATAATGCATCCCTGTTCAATGCCGTTGCTGTCCAGCAATTTTGTCTCTTGACTGAGGATATGATGCACAGGAGCTGTTGAACTGTACAATACCAGCAAATATTAACAAGAGCACAGCTGGTTTATTCTAGACCCATAAAGCTGAATTCTTACTAAAAATATCTCATCTATATTTCATCGGTATCACAAGCAATCAAAAACTAACCATATCTAAAGGAATAGAATGACGTTTTATTCAATGTCTTCAGATCATTAATTCACCCTATCCTTTTCAGTTTAAAAATTCCTGAAATATTTTTTTGCAGGTTCTTAGCTACTTAGCAATATGGTATTCAGGAGGAAACTGAAAATATCAGTGTGTGTGCCAGCACCCATCATTAAGAATTAAGAAATTTTTAATCATTTAGGATCTTTCATGCTATGTTAAAATTATCGGAATGACTAAATATTGTTTATATCTGACTGTAACTATATAAAAAAGGGAACCCTATAGCAGACAGCTACAAAAATGACAGCCAGTTCTCTCTATCTTGTACTTGTAATCAGGCTGAATTTGCAAAGAAATACTGTATCCACTTATTATGAGAAAAACTCAAACTGATGAAATGGTGAGTTTTATCTGGCAAAATTGTGCTTAACCATTAGTTTATGTAAACTGATAAGAAAGGAAGAGTTCTGTTGAGGAGTCATGGTATTTGGAATGCAGTATCGGTTTGATCTTCAGACATGTACACACAGATGTACTAAAATATAAAAAGATACTCCTTCAAGAAATCTTTTGACATACTATTAGGCTAACATAATTCAATGGATTTCCTGACTTTTGAACTTTTGACATCAGGTATTACTCACTGCAAGAAACCAAGCCAGTCACAGAGATGATATGGGAGTGTTTTATCTTTAAAGGAGTTTAATCCTTCTGACACTACTGCAAACATCCTTTCTTGCTTCCAAAACAGTGCTTTGATTCTTAATTGACCTTTCCACTGGTGTTGTGTCTGTATTCTTGTGAGCTTTGTGTGGTTGGCTTCAATGTACCAACATGCAATATTAAATTAGGATGTCGACTTGTTCATTTCTTTCCTTTTCTGATGTATGTCAGTGGGCTGTTCACAGAATAAAATTCCATTGTGAAACATCCTACTAAAATCCTAGAAATGATTTTAAGGCAGAAAGTAATGATTTTTATTATGCAGCCAGTGTCATTCTCAACTAAATCTTGACCACAATTATAAAAGGACCTTGCTTTTCAATTGTGATTTTTTTCTTTATAACCTACATACTGCATTTGGGGTTGAAATGAAGCATATTGTAAATGATGTATGAAATAAAACATGAAATTCTGCTAGAAAATGAATTTTGGATTAAAAAAAATTCCTGATTGCTAGCATTCTTTAAAACAGAAAAGAAAGAAACTTATTTCTAGGATTTATAATGTTGTGTATAAAATGATGGTACTGGGAATATAAATGAGAATTGATTAAGTAAATGACAAGGGGACTTAAACCAACTTCTGATGAAAAATATTGGAATAGATGACTTATTTTAATAGAGACATCTATAATAGGCATCAAAATATAAATCACTCTACTAAGCATTTTCATTCTTTATTATTTAGTTACACTGTAGAAACAATCCCAGTGTGATGTAGATTTTATTAAAAATTCTATTGTTATACAACAGGTGTATTGCTTTCTCCTTTCCAGAAGTGCCTTTGATATGCTGTTCCAAAGGAATTGTAAAATCATTAGAAATTATTATCCAATTATAATTACTATAATTATTACTAGTATACATGTTATTCATTCTATATTACTACTATAAGTAAAATTCTAAGAAACTTCAAAATCATTTCATTTTTAGAAAAACATAGAGGTTTTTTTCATTTGCCTTCACAGGTAAATATTTGATTTGATGGGAGAAACCTATTTATTACCTCTTAATGAATACCTGAAGGAGCAGAATTTCTCTTTCCTAAATATGGTTATCAGTCTATAAAATGTGTTTGGATCAACTGAGCATGGTGAGCATAGGCTTTCATGAAAGCTAAAGTGACTGGTGGTTGAAATGTTGATTGCTAGGTGAAAATTTGCCAGCTAAATGTTTATTCTTTATACCATCTACCATATGACGTATGTATATGTCAAACTTACAGCTCGTTACTTTGGCAGGAAAAAGGCAACATGTCAGATTCTTTTTCAAAAAAGTGGAAACACAGACTGAATTTTGTTTTCATTCCCATATTTTAAATAAATGGCATAACCTGTGTCACGCAATATACTTGAAACTCTTTCTATCAAGTTAGACAACATTTACAAACCTAAGAGCTAGTGGCATGAAAGTGGCATTAATTCCTCTTTCCAAGCATCAGAAAACTTTTATAGACACATCTCAAGCTCAAAAATGTCTTAAAAAGACACAGTCAAGTAAGTTTATATACCTCCTCTGCAAATTAATTGAACAAATTAACATTATAAGATTTATCACTTAGTTATACCATTAAATGAAAACTTTTTTATTCTATATTTAAAGCAGTATCTTAAACTTATTTCTGTTCCGAAATAGCAAAGTATTTAATTATATAAGCTTCCCAATACTATATTATTGCTGTCAGGTAAAAGTATATATATATATATACACATAATATATATGTACGTATATCATTTATATAATATGATAAGATAGTATTTTAAATATAATATGTATAGAGTTATTTTTGAAATTCCCAGGAACATTATTTGATGTCCATTTCTGTCATATGGCATAATCTACCTCTACAAAAATTTTAAAATTACCACAAATATTTTAACTTTAATTCAAGTGTTGATGTGATAAATTGCTGACTGTTGTCAGTTAGAATTCCAAAAAATATCTGAAGCAATTCACCATGTCTGTCTTCAAATTTCCTGATTTCATTAAGATATGGTGAGTTAGCAAATTTCAGTTTAATGTTGTTTAGACACAAGATGCTGAATGTGGTTAAGCAAAGTGGCTTGAGACAAGTTCACATGCATGAAGATAAATTAACAGGGACGTTATGTTGAAGGAAAATTAAAAACAAGAATTGGGTGAGAAGGTAAGGCGAGAGAGAGGAGGGAGATGCTGTTACTGCTGACTGAAGCATGATCAAACCAAGGGCAGGTTCTGCATGCTACAGTCACTGACTAGGAGATCTCTTACAGCAGCACTATTGGGGTCTGCAGGTTCAAGATCATTGGAGTAACAACACAAAGGCATGAGAAAGCAGGGGAAAAACTCCTCTTGGTGGAGAGGAAGCTTGGGTGAAGAGTTATGGAGCTGCACCTGGACCGCAGCCCATGGATGGGCAGATAGAAGACCCTTGCAATACAAAAGGCAAAGCCTAAGGCAATGTACAGTGCATCTCAAGCCAGTGGGGACTGGTTGTGAATGAGGCTAAAGCTGTTCCTGAAATAATTCAGGCAATTTTTGTCTGCATGTGATTCTTGGCCAGTTTATGAGCATGTACAGGGTACAGTCATTATAGTCAGTGAGGTTGGCTTGGAAGCTGTGGAGGAGGATGGAGAGGGGCAGCAGGTCTCACCCTTTCCCCACAGACCCACCTCCCCAGCTATGCCAGAGCTCTGGCCCCTCTCGTCTGGGAAACTGATTCTCATGTCTTTTACATCTAAGAACCTTCACACGTGTGGAGGAGAGGTGACTAATTCTGACATTGCATTCACTGTCAATAGATACTGTATAGAACGTCTGATTTCACAAAAACATCCTGTCCAGGAAAAATGACTTTTACAAAAAAACCACGTTAGGAGTAAATGGCTCAGCTACATTATCATATCCTAATTATAAAACCGACAGTGTTTAGCAATGAGTTTTTACAAGATTTATTTGTTTTCTGTTTTAAAGCAAAATTTTAGAGCAACTTTCTGTAAGGAGCTGTGGAAAGCAAATTCATTCTAGTGGTCTTCTGGGGAAAATGTAGAAAGACTGTTCAAGCATGACATTATTCTGTTATTTTGGGTGATGATACATCCATAAAAGAAAAATCATCGAAATGCTTATGAGTCTATTTTCTTTAAAACACTCAAATACTAGTTTCTAAGAAAAATAAATATATCTTTACAGCTACAGAGATACCTGAAAACAGCAAGTCCTGTTATCTGATTTTTGACAAGTTTCAAAAGAGATGGTGATGTGCATTTTCTAAGTCACTGACATGAATGATTTACTATTTTAGTAATCGAAAAAGTGTGAAATAGATTTTGAATGATCAATTCATGGGAATCAAGACATATATTAGTATGAAACCTTCTGCATGCCTAGAAAGAATATTTTGCTAGTGGGTATAGTCTTAACTCATCACTTGGAGTGGAAGTGGGAAGGGACAGGTGACACTGGTAACTTCTACTCCCCATCAAAACCATGACTTTCTGAAGTTGTTCTTCTGCCTGCCAGAGGGTAACCACTCATAATTCCTCCCTTCCTCAAGCAAACATAACCAAAATGAGATGCAAAAGCTGTGCTCAGCCTGGCACGGTGCCCTGAGAGGGCCTCCTTCAGGGCACTCACAAGACCTATGGGGAATGAAGAAAAAGGATCAGCCTCAGATTCCTGAGACCTGAACAAGGCTTTGGATTTTCTGGGATTTTGTGGAGGCTGTTTCTGACCCAGGACTGCAGAAATCCTTTTCTCTCATCATATCACATTCAAAGTTGTATGGGGCAGGTCAGGCTGTCAGGGATGTTTGTGTTCATCTGCAGCAGACCACCTACTTGAGCTGTGGGCTTATGCTCTGGAGCCACCCTAACACTTTCAATTTCATATGTCATTTCTCAGTGCTGGTCCACCAGAAAACAGCTGCTCAGATGTCCTCTGGGCAATCAATCCACATGTAAAGAAACCTGAGGCCTGTGTTGTGCTTTTATCAGTGATGGATGAAAACATTGGGTATATGAGAAGGACTGTTCTCAGGAATTATTAACTCTTCTTTTCTATCCTGTGAATGGGCAGTGTGAGAGAGCAGAGCCTGCTGCAAATCATGGTGACACTCATCTCCATGCTGTCTGTACTGCCAAGATTCCAGCAGCCACCCGTTTGCCTGCATCCGAACTTCCCCACTCCAGGAACTCCTTGGTTGCTTTGTCTTGGAGAATGGAATAAGCTGTACACATTGGGGAACTGTGGTATCAGAGAACAGCAGAGCATTTCCTAAAAACAAGAATTCAAATAGACCTTAGTTTTAATTCAATGAAGCACCTTCTCAAAAGCAAAATTGTAAAACCAATACATTGTACTCTTGTTCCATGCTGCTTGTAAATAGATGATATTTATTCTTTAAAGAGTAAGAAGGAAGACAATTAATTTATTAACAACTTTTTAAACATTTAACATGTATCATTATAGTGATATTGAAATGTGATATGCAATTGATACTAACAGATAATTAGGAAACATATGGCACCTTTAATCCACTCTGCAAGTCACTTGGATTTAAAATTATATCTTGGATTAGACAATTATACTTCAATATCCATTTTTGGACAAGAGAAATTCTCTTTTTGGCAATGCTGCTCTTCATTTTAAAGAAACTTGCTTTGTTCTAACACGGCATGTTGGAAATTATATATTAACAAATTCTGTTTGGCAGAAACTGTCCCCCCTTCATGCATATATCTTAACTCATATCCTAATGTTTTCCTTACACCTCTGTGTATGGGAAGCAACAGAGAAAACTGATTTCTTATAACTCCCTGAATTAGTATCAGAAAAAAACTTTTAGCTGTTTTCAATTCTTGAGAATAGACTAGTTTTCATTTTAAATTTAGGTATTATTGTGCTCATGACACTCTGTAATTTGACTTCTATGAGATCAGAATATCAATTTATGCAGTAAGAGTCACAAATCTTCTGCCATAAGTATCTTCTCACTACCATAAATTTGCAAGGTCAGTTTCTTTCATTTAATGGATCTGACTTAATCTGAGTGTGAAATGTTTTGGCCTAGCTGAAACCCACTATTATAGCTGAGAAAAAGAATAAAAATCACTACACTGCTAGGTACTTTTTAATAGCATCTTCCACACTGTGAAGAGCCTAACAATCTTTAATTCCCTTGTCCTTCTGACCTATTCTGAACAACCTCACTCCCTATTTGCTCCTTTAGTACCATATTTGTTATTTGCAATTTTATCATTTACCAAGGATTTACACATCCATACTTAAATTTCTCAGAAAAAAAATGAAGATCATGCATCACAGAGAAAATAGATTTAGATTAGATATTCAGAGTAAATTCTTCACCATGAGGGTGGTGAAGCACTGGAACAAGTTGCCCAGAGAGGCTGGGGATGTCCCATCCCTGAAAGAATTCAAGGCCAGGTTGGATGGGCCTCTAACCAACTTGATCTAGTGAAAGGTGTCCCTGCACAAGGCAGGGGTGTGCAATTGATGCTTTTTAAGATCCCTTCCAACCCAAACCATTCTATGGCTCAGCTATTATCAAGGATTCTTTTCAAAGTGGGCATAACTCACAAGTGGATCTACATTTTTCAGTTTTAATGTCTTTTTGAAATTGGTAGAAGTTGCAATGGCAAAAAGTATTTTCCATTGTGCCATCTTGCTTGCCATATAACTTATTTCGTTTGGTATGTAAAACAATGCCTACTTTTTGAATTGTTGGTGCCTGAAAGAAAATGCTAAGTTTTTGCCAATTGCTTTAGTAGCAAGAGGCATTTAAATAATATTTTGTGATAATATTTGTGATTGAGAATCAATATCGCAAAATAGAAACACAGTAGTTGGGAAGACAACCTCGTTTCTCTCCTCTTCATCTTCATTTTTCAATTATGAATTATAGCAATTGGTTAATACTTTGTCTAATGGATTTTTAACTTTACTTTCAGTGTTTGAAAAGAGTGGAAATAATTCTTTGTCTGTTTTTTCTTTGATTTCAGATATAAAAGATGTTATATTTCATTTCAAGAACCTCACGAAAGGAATGCAGACAGTTATACCAAATGATTATGTAAATACCATTAGAAAGAGTAAATCCACTGATATGAAAGGATTCAGTGAGTTCTTGAAATCATGGGAGATAGCAGCTTTTCATGTCCTCTTCAGCTAAAGTTATTCAAATGTCCAATTAGCATTATGAAATATTATTTTGCTTTTACTTAAAAGAAAAGTTTTTAAGATTTTCTTGTCTGACAATGAGATTTTCATAGAACAACAACATAGTGTAGGTGAAACAAATCATGGGATGTAAGATGTTAAAAGCAGAAAAGAAAATTGTCTTCAAAGACGAAGAAAGAAGTTTTCTAGAAATGTCCTTCACAATGCAAATACTCAAAATTATAGGGAAGGTAAATGATCCTTCATTTTGGGAAATTTTATAGGCATTATTTTTCCACTTGCTGTGAATATATGCTGAACCTATTACTCTGTGCTTACTCTGTGCTAAATGAGACTTGCAGGAATCCAAGATATATGCCCCATGAAGCTTCCTTTAGAGCTGTTGTCATATCACTTCATCTTTTTACGAACCAGTTTTCTGCCTCCATAGAGCCACGAAAGAGCTCATACAGACAAGAGAAGATGTCTCTTAGGACTAGAGTTATTTTCAAGACTCAAAGCTCTTGAGTAAATATTTTTTTTGGAGACATCTCTGCTAAGCCATTTTTCCACTTACATAGTGTAGAATGGAGGGGAAGATTCTCATGCAGCTGGAAAAAAGAACCCTATTTAATACAGCTAACAGGGACTCTGAAGGAAAATATCTTCCTAAGGAATCTTTAAAGAAACATGGACTTGCTGTGTGGATCTGCATTGACATGTTTGCAATATGTTTTGGTTAGCTGCTTTCTGTGATTTGTGACAAGCAACGATGATCAAGTTCATGCATATATCTGAGCCTTGGAACATACCTTTGAGAGCTCAATGTCAATGATCATTTTATGAATTTCAAACTTTCATAGTAGGGATAGAGAAAAGAGAAGCAGATCCTGTCTTTAGAAATTCATCTCTACATTAGCACAGAATGTTATTTTGGTTAATTAATAAAAATAAGCCTATACTTTCAAAGTAAAAGGAAGAACTGAAATTTCATATAATCTGTTATTTCCTGAAAAAGGAGGGGCAGCAATTTTATTGTCCAAATTTCATTCTTTAAACCCTAAATTTAGCTATTTCATAAGTAAAATAGCAATTAGGTTCTTCAGCTCTTTTCTTAAAAATAAAATGGAAATATCAATATGTAGTGATATGAGATGGAATAGGAGAAAGAAGTGGAGAAAAATAAATAGTAATACTAGAAATATTTTCTTATTTTTGTACCGCTACCTGAAATATTTGTCAACAAGTAAAACAAATGTTTTTAATCAGAATCAAGACAAAATTCAAGTAATTTTCTGTTCCTACTGTCAGACTGTGAGAACAATATTTCCGTGGTATAAGTGAAGTCTGTTTGGGCATCTGACATAATCTGTTTACTTAAATGTTCTTGAATTAAGAGAAATAGAATCAAAGTTATTAAAGCTGTATAATATTTTCTTCATGCAATAATGACTGCATAATTACAACAGTCAGTTATGTAATTATATTTGTACTTGAGCTTAGATTTCATGTAAGTGTATGCAGTAATTCAATTTCTTCTGCATGATTATGCAGTGTCATAAAAATTTAAATAAATATGCTACAAAGCAAAATGTGAATAATGTAAGTTATTAGAAAGAGAACTTGTTCAGTCCAAAGTTGCTTAATCATCATATGCTTATTTGATTGCTGCACTTTTCCCTTTTATTACTCCCAAGAAATTAGAACAAACTTTATGGGCTCTTAAACCTGTGATTTATTTTATTATGTAAACTATGCTACATTTCCATATTCTGTAGACTTTCGTTATTAAACAACTGATTCTTGGACTTAATAATTTCTTGGGAATATCTTCATCAGCTCTGCTATTGATTATGCAATCATGTTGATCATGTTCATCAGCATATTGCAAGAAGGTGTGGAGTAAAGAGAGATGATGAGGAAGTCACACTTTCATTAGACAAGTGTAAGAAGCTGTGGGGTATTTATTCCTATATAAACCACAGAATTAAAAAGAAAAAAAAAAAGAAGAAGAAATAGCTAAGTTCTGTAGACAGCATTGGCAAAAATATCTCTATTTGAAACTACTTTCATTTGGAAGCAAGGTTCAGAGATTGCCTCCTGAAGAGGAACGTTATGTTGGAGGCTCCATGAGCAAAGTAAAATCAGAGATGCTTAGAGTTCAAGTCATGCTAAAAAAAGCCAACAGAGTTTTTGGAGATCGTGCTTTTGGACATGACATCTAAAGTTTGAAGAAGTCCAGTGTGGGTCGGATGTACCAGTAGGAGGAAATACTTCTTCTTATTCCCTTTCTTCTTGTTTAACAAGGACATAGTTGAAAGCACATTATAATTTAAAAAAAAAAAAAACAACTTTGTAAATAAGAGTGAACAGAAACAGAGCTTGCAGATTCTATAAAAAGATCAGAAAAGGGAATGTAAAATTCCTTTGTCCTTGAAATATTTTATCTAGAAACTGATACAAGTGAAGTATGTTCAGCATGTTTCACTGTTCTACCAAATCTCTATAGATTCCTTAGGAGATATTTTGCAACTATAATGGAAACATTAATGGAAAAAAACCTGAGGCAGAATGCTTCACTTTTATATTTTTTTTTCTCTCTGCTATTATTTCGGAAAAGATTTTACTTGACTTTGCCTTAATTTAGCTCACTGCAAAGATTGATCACATTCAAGTATAGATTCAAGGCACTGAGCTGACTAGAGTTTCATCAAATCTTCTGGTTGAGTGTAACTATTACTTAGAGGGAATTTTTATTTCATGTTATGACAGATTTTTAAAAATGCTAGATAATAGCCATAAGGAAATGGAATTCCTCCCATAAGAAGAATAGTGAAGTGGATCAAGTCATGGTGATTATATTAGAAAATGCTGAAAATTCTTTCTATTATTTTCTTTATTAAAGTCTTTATCATTACTTTAATATTTAGAATGTATTATCTAATGCTTTTTTATCATATGGTAATTTCTGTGTGTTTGGCTTTGCAATTTGGATTAATATGCTTTGAAGATTCTTATTTGTGTGTTATTTCCCATATTTTAGGAAAAGCTGCCTGAAAGTAAGTAACTCCACGGGTTGGCATTGAAATACCTTCCATCAAAACTATGCCATTTTCTAGGAACATCCACGCTTGCTACTGTGCAAACTGAGCTGTTACCCGACTTTTGGACCACTCCTAAAGACATATAAGAAACTCTGATTATGGGAAAAGCATTTGGTTCATGCAGCTTAAAAGAATTAGAAATGAAGTGTTTTATTGATTTCTTAATGGTGCGTAATTAACCTACAGCCAGTGGATGAGGATCAACATCAACTTAGCAACAAAGAAACCATGGTCCTAGGGACTTGCAAAGGGTTAATAAATGCCTACAAATTTGCTACGTGTTCTTCCATAATTATGCTCAAAAATACTAATCTCACACACATGCAGAATGGTGGTAAATCACTTCTCCCTCACAAGTGAGGTTTAATTCTTCTCTTCTGAGACTGTGGTTTTGCTACTTGCAGATGCCTCCTGTGGGAGACATCAATAGTCTCATTTGTGTCAACCTGTGCAACCTATGCACCATATTTACATGTTTTTTGAACACCTCTGCTCCTGTGGGGGTGTGTGTGTGTGAAAGGTATGAGTTTTGTAATCATGAATCTGAAATTAAGTCACTGTTATAGTAAATCTTATTGAATCACATTATAAATTGTAAAATGGTCAATGATTAAGTGCTACTAAACCCTTTTGCACGCTCATCTTTTTGTGCCTGTATCCTCTGCACCCTTACCCTTTTGCATCTCTGGTCTCCGTGTAAATCATTCTAAATTGATCCTAATCTGATTTTCCTATGTATGATTTATCCAAGTGGTAATTAATAGAATGAACCTCATCATCAAGCTCTGTCAAAAAGTCACACTTTTGCAAATTCATACTAAAACATGCTTTTTTGTCAATGCCTGTCATGATGATTCTTTAAGTAGCCTAACCCTTCCATCATGACATACCCATGATGGACTCTGCATCACCTCCCAACCCCCTCCCTTCCTGGGTCCTGACCTGACCACACCCTGCTCCAAGGTTTAGACTTGGTGCAATTTTGAATTAGGCTGAACCAGTTCTTAGAATATCAGGGAGGATTGTGTTATAGCATATTGCTTTCCATTTATTTTGTTTTACTAACTTTTTTTTTTAGTTCTAACTCTTGCTATTCCTTTCAAGGATTGAGGTAGGGGCAGAGTCCATCCTCTGTGATGCTGCTTAAAATGTTTTCACTTACAATCAAATAGAATTAGACTTCCCTTTCCATTAATTTTCTTTCCATTTTTGAAGTCCCTAGTTGCAAGCATAGCACCTGATTTTTGGTTTATTTTTTTTTCTTTGTGCCAGAATATATCAATCATTTTAGGAAGTACCTTCTGCCACTTTCGCGACTGTCACAGATTGAGAAACACTAACTCACCTGAAGTATCTGACTTCTAGTTAATTGGGAACGCTGATCTGAGGTCCAGAACTTGCTGGGTTTCCTCTCAGAGCAGAGACTTGAGGGAAATGTTTTCCTGCTGTCACCTCATAGAGCAGTAGAGAACATTGGATTGTTTGGAGTTTTTAGCACAGCGAATTAAGAAATCTTTTATGGGGTCAGTATGGTCACAACAGTCCAATATTTAAACTGTTAAGGTCCAGGAAGACATTCAGAATGGTGATCTGTTTATCATTGCAAATTTGATTAATGATGATGGTGCTTTAACAAGGTTAGCAAAAGATGCAAAGGGCAGCTGCTGGCAGGGTTTCAAGTCTCTCTTTGGACTGCAACAGTACATGAAAAAAGACAGTGCTTTCACAGTAAGAGAACAATTTTTTGTACACTTAGTCTTAAAGCTGCAAACCATTTTGGCTACACTTGAAAGCATTTCACAGCATTATTTGCAGGCACTGTTATCCACCACCTATAATCACATATATAGTGTCTTCACTCTGACCATCTCTTTCTGGTGTATTAACACCTCTAATTGGCAAACCAGGCAATTTTCTAGCTTGAGCTGTATGAGCTGAGGAAGAAGCATTGTTAGTGAACAATTTAAGACCCTCTATCAATAATTGGAAGTGTTAACGCCAATTAAAGGTCAACATTTTAGCCTTTTGAAATCACCAGCAAAATTGCCAAAATAAAATGCTTGAGCACTCTGTCATTTCAAAGGGTTGTTGAAAATAATGCATAATGAAGGACATCCCTGCTTCAGAAAGAGCAATCTCACACTTTATGAAAAAGATTCATCAGAGAATTTCTGTGATTAATTTTAAATAACTCTGAAAATGCTCATCCATCTTTGTACTGGTAGTGAAATTGTAACTACTTTTTTTTAATTAAACTTAATACTAAAATACTACATGAAACAATGTTTAATTTTTGGTTTTAATTTTTGAGTCATTAAGATAATTTGAAAAAGAGGAATTTTAAAGATCCTGACTTTTACTTTAGAGCTGTGTTGCTAAAGAAAAGTGATTTTCCATATGATTGTTTACTCCCATTTTACAATTCATTTACTCACATTCACCTTATGTAAGGAAGTACAAAACATAAATGTTCAAACATCAATGATTGCAATACAGACATTTCACATATATCTGGGAAAATAAATTCCTTTTATCCCTATGTAGAATATTTTAAGACAAGCACACTTTTTACCAGACTTTCTGTTTCAAATATTCATATTTAAATTCTATTTGGGATCATAATCTTGCAATCTGTTGGAGATAATATATAAAATTTATATATTGGGGCAATACTGTACTAAAAAGAAAATTTAAAAGGAAATAATACCATAATAATTACAAATGTTTGCAATCTTGGCCTGATTGTTAAAAATATCTACCAGCAATAAATCAGGACTAGTTGAAGCTCGTGAATGTAAATGGAACACTTTTGTTGCATAATTGGCATTTAATAATTTAATTTTTTCAAATGTGTGAAAATGGCTGATGGAAAGGACATGAAGTATGGTGTAAAAACTTAGTATTTTTCCCTGATTGCATTCACCAGCAGTATCTGAATAGAGGAACATGATTGCAATACTTTTTCTCTGGGTTTAAAATTGCAAAATCAATTTAGTTTATTTGCTAGCATGCTCAGATCTACTTCACTGTTGCAAAGAATAGTAATTAAAATATAGATCAACAGATTACTTCTCATATATAAACATAGAGTTCAAATCTTAATGAAAATTGCACTTAAAAGTATACATACAGTTACTATGCCTTTTTAAATTCTCTAAGATTAGGTTTTATGGGCCCAATGCTGTCTTTAGAAACAAGATGATAGATTACTTGGTTTTATTGTTTTCCAAGATTTTTTCATATATCATGTAATAGTTATTTGTGGTCTACTTTTTTGTTTAAATCACATCAAGATTTCCTACCTCAAAAAATATACAATCCAAACAAAAAAAAACCAAAAAAACCGAACCAAACAAAAACCCCAAACATTTTTATTTGTTATGGTAGGTATATGAAATCAAAGTATCCAGGACTGAGAATTAAGTTCTGAATGGGACAACACTTCAAGACACACATGAAAAACCCTTATTGCTTTCTTCAGGTAGGAGCACAGTATGACAAGAGCACACTGTTATTCCCATTCCAAATGTACACAATATCCAAGGATACCAAGACTACCAGCTACTACACTGGCATGCAGCTGTATGTTTCCTTTTACCTTCCAGAATTAATGTTCATCAGTCACAAGGGCATTTGTTCCTATGTGACCAATGACTTTACGTAGGTCCTCTGTCCTCTCCTTCCCAATATCCTTTAACCTTATAGAGCAGCACAAAAGTAAACAAAACAGATAGACAGAGATGTATTCAGCACTGAAACTGAGGTGATATTAACTCTGTGTTTTTCACTTCAGATTAACTTAGTTCTGAGTCGTCTTCTGAATTCAGTTGAGTCAAAGGACTTTTTTTCCTGCAATTATTTTTACATGATGAGTCAAAAAGTTGCAAGTACCATCTCTAGATTAAGAGAAAATATTTAGTTACACACCATGTGTATTTTCTACATACGGAAATTAAAACAGACATCAGCAAAAGGATAAGTAAATTAGACGTCCTGCAGGTGTTGGGTTTTGTTTGGGGTTTTTTTTCCATTTCTGTGCATAGCCATGGAATCTATTTTTTTTTTTATAACTAATCTACATTTTAAAGGTTCTATGTGAGGGAAAAAAAATCACCAAGCCTGTAGGTAGACGCACAAACCTCCAGGAATGGAAATGATTCTTCTTAAGAGATAAGAATAAGAACTTCTTATAATAAATGACACAACTGACTGTCAGTTACGCATGAGAATATAGATGGAAAAAAAATTCAGAGGAAAACATCCAGTCTTTAAAAGACCCTCCTTAATGTAGGTGTAACTAGAGATATTGGAATAAACAAGCTGCAGAAGATAAAAACATTTTGGCTCACCAGCATCTTGCTGATATGGTGATTACGAAACACTCACCATCGTATAACATCTATTGAGTCCTTATCCACTCTTCTAAAGAACTTTAAAATCTGAGCACAGCAGAGAATTGATTTTAAGGTGCTGTGTTAAAATTTTAAATCAGAAAACTGTCACATGCATGTAGAAGTGCTTAGAGTTTTACTGGCAAGTAGCTGATTGCTCACCAAGTTGTTGGAAAACACAAATAAAGAGAGCTATGGCAAATTAATGTAATTCTTAGTGATTTTAGCTTACACAT
Source organism: Drymodes brunneopygia (assembly GCA_013400955.1). Classification (NCBI taxonomy): domain Eukaryota; kingdom Metazoa; phylum Chordata; class Aves; order Passeriformes; family Petroicidae; genus Drymodes; species Drymodes brunneopygia. The sequence goes on from VZTZ01001674.1 coordinate 36,915, forward strand.
TTTCCTGGTTTTGGTATTGGCAGTGCTCAAAAAAAAAGTACAATAGATGAGTGACTGCGAGGAGGACTGTAGTAACACAAAAGTAGACTACCGCTAAGAAGAGAATATGTGTGCGTCACATTTTCGGAGTGTAATAGAATTTTAGGTAGTAAACATACAAATGTCTAGCCACACTATAAGAAACTTGCTTTATTTCTACATTTAAAGTTAGAGGAAGAGAAATCTTGAAGATTCTTTCGTTTATACAATGTAATAAATATTTAATTCAGAGTTATGGTCTCAAAGCTTTAATTTTTGAAAGGCATATAGTTCAACAGACTGTAATAGCACTCTGCTGATTTCTATCCAATAAAGATTTGGTTCATAAAGTTAAATACCAGGTTGCCATAGAAAAAAAGAAAAATGCTTGTCTGTTCTTTCATCGTGCTTTTACAGGCATTTGATGTTGATAATGAGCCTTATGCAAATTACAACAAATAAATATTACAACTGGCTCCTTCTGAACAAAGATCAAAAATGCTACTCTTTCTGAGTCACGTGCTTTTTGAAACATATGCTTCAGGAATTCAGGAGTTTTAGCATGCCCACTTGCTTGAGGGGTACCAGCAAGGGTAAATCCAGGGGGATGTACATGGGTCAGTTGTTGAAGATAGTCTTCAATAACCAGTTTCATGATGGAAAATATGTCAGATTTTTTTTTCTAATTTCCAGAGCTTGTGGTTCTTTCTTCAGTGATTTCAATATATAATGTTAATGAGTCATTAACAGAACACTGAGAGCAAACACACGACCAGAGCACGGTATTATATGTTCTCTTTAAATTCTGTCCTGAAACCATGACACTTGTAACAGAGGAGCAAAGGGAAGCAAGAGCATTACCTGTGACCTTGATTTTTTAAGCCAAAAGATACTGGGGTTTAGTTTTCATTTAATATATTGAGGATTCTTCTGTGCCCCAGGTAAAGCCCCAACATATGCAATAAAGGACCTGTGTGGAATTTTTAATTTTAGGTATTTCTCAGAGATAATTTCCCTTAAAAAGGCATGTTTTGTTCTTCTTTTACTACTCATTACTGACCACATCTCAACAAGCTTGATGAGTGGGTCCATGGGAATCTTATGAGGTTTAACAAGACCAAGTGCAAGGTGCTGCACCTGGGTTGGCAAAACCCCAGGTATCAAGAAGGGCTGGGGGAGTAATAAACCAAGAATATCCTTGGGGGTATTCTTGGTTTGTTGCTTGGGAGTGCTGGTGGATGAGAGGCTGCACATGAGCCAGCAATGTGCACTCACAGCCCAGAAAGCCAAACGTGTCCTGGGCTGCATCCAAAGCAGCATGGCCAGCAGGGGAGGGAGGAGATTCTGTCCCTCTGCTCTGCTCTGGTGAGACCCCACCTGCAGTGCTGCATCCAGCTCTGGGGTCGCAGCACAGGAAGGACATGGATCTGTTGGAGTGAGTCCAGAGGAAGTCACTGAGATGGTCAGAGAGATGGAGCACTTCTCCTGTCAGTACAGGCTGTGAGAGTTGGGGTTGTTGAGCACCATGAATTCCACATAAGCCTATTTCTCAGAGCTTGCCAAGGTCTCCCTGGATGGCATCCAGTCCCTAAGGTGTGTCTATTGTACCACTCAGCTTGGTGTCCCCTCCAAACTTGCCAAGGGTGTATTTGATCCCATTGCCTATGTCTCTGAAGAAGATATTAAACAGGACTGGTCCCAATACAGACCTCTGAGGGACAGCATTTTTGATGGATCTTCATCTGGACATTGAGGCATTATATTCTTCTTTTTCATTGGTTCTTCTGTGGTATTGGAGGCCCCAGACACAGTGTTTTCATCCAAAATTTCATTTTCTGAGCTGCAGGAGAAGGTAACATTTCTCTGACAAAACACTTTCCATCAATTACTCATCAAATAATCTCACAAAACACTACTTAATTTGGTATCATGATCAGATGATCTATATGAAAAACTAAGACTAATTTCACAGTATAATAGTTCTTTTAGTAAGACCCCTTCTGTTATTTTTAATCTTGTGAGTTGTTGCGGGCTTTTTCATCATTTCTTAGCAACAACACTTTTTTTTTCCCTTCTGGTAATCATTTCATTTTTGCTCTCTTTCTACCTGACCACAATCAACTGAGAAATGTCTGTAAGTACTGATACTTTTAAAGCACTGTAGTAATTATAACTGTATCCCTATTAATTAATGAAAAAAGTAGTCAAAATCCTCAATCCTTTTTTAAACAAAACCTGAATTTAGATAAATTATTATTTTGAAATGAGACATATTTTTCATTAATAATAACTGGAGTGTTTATATTTGCAATTCTGTAGGTTAATCATTTTTGAAGCATTTTTCAAATATACTTATTTTGCATTTGTCTGCAAAGCAATTTGATGCAGTATTGTTGCAGCACAATAGAACATGCTGATGGATTTGGATGGGTTTATTTTTTATACTTCTGTCTTTTTCATAAAAATATGTTCTTTCAACTGAATTCAACATTGAGAACAAAATACAGCCAGTAGTTATTGTATCTAGTCTCCTTTTCTAAAAATATTTAATTGATTTAGGCCTGCAATTTTATACTCAAAAATAAAAGATGTAAAACTCAGGATTTCAGGAGTAAAAGTGAGCAAGACACTTTCTTTCTGCAGTAGAAACAAGTACTCTGGAAGATAACTCCACAATACATACAGAAAATTATATATAATTTTAACAGCAATTTGGATATCTTGAAAAACATCAAAATTTCCTGCAGTGTAATTTAGTGTGTGTAGTTTATCATACAAAAAGGAACAGGCAGATCTAATAATCAGTGTCATCACAATTGAATAGCCCTCAGCGGGACTGAACAATGTAATTCTACAATTTTCTGTTTGGGTACAGTTCTCAGACTAAATCTGTCAACTTTTAATAATAATGATAGCCCTTTAAAGCAATTCCCAGCAGAGATAATTCAAACCTATATTTTTTGTGGACTTCAAGTCAATAAATTCTGATAGCATGACTTGAAATTATCTTTGGTGAGCCAAAAAATGTTTCCCCCTGAGAACAAAGTATCTTTGCACTTTATTAACCAACATCATTATTTTTCCCAAATTATTGAAAAAGAACGGAAGCCATGGCATTCCATACACTTGTGAATATCAGAAAATCTGAAGTGGCACTGAACATGTGCAATTTGAAATTAAATCGATGACATTTTACAAAATTTGCCATTGATTTATAAAACATCAGGTCTCAGCATTCTTCCATTTAACTAATGAAAGCCCATAAGTTCAAATTGTACTTAGGAAGCTTTGTTTTGACATGATCACATAATTCTGGTTGATAAATTTCAGCATCAAGACTTTTAGCTTTACACCTACATAATCCATTTTCAAAAGAAACTTAGGAAAGCATAAATTCCTTTTCTCATGAAACAAGGATACAAATCTAGTATTGTATTCTGCCTGGTTCTTGGAGTAACTCTTATCACCACTTGGGGTAATTCCACACTCAGATATTATTGACCCTTAAATTGTCACATAATGTAAGTCTATGTTTTTCTTCAAGGTTTCATGATTTCCTTGGATTTGCTGATTTCCTGTTTTTCCAGGAACAGATAGTGTTTATTGCTATAGTGAAATAAGCAATAATTTAAGATCCATACAAACAATAAAGAATTGTTTATTTCACAGCTACTCACAATGCTAAGTTGAATAAAGTGAACCATGTAGGAAAAGGAATATTATTTTTCATATAAAAATTAGTTGGAATGTTCAAACCCATTGTGATATCTCAAAAACCCCAAAACTCTACTGTCGCATTTTAACAAGAATTGCCAAGAGCCTAATTAAATTTTTACAAAATATTACATTGTTTCTTGAGGGTGGAAATCATTGTTGCTCTTCTCTTATTTTCTTTCTGGTGTAAATATGCAGCTTTTCTCTTTGCTAAGGAATTGAAGAAGCTTTTCTGGAAATATCAAACTTAAAGACATAGCTTAGAGAGTTGACATTTTCAATTTTACTTCTCTTTTTATACCATAATTTATTTATTTATCATTAAAATACGAACGGTGATGCTAAAGCTTTCTTCTCTATCATGAGATGCAACTATAAAAGCCATGTTTCAAGAGGTTACCATTAGAACGAAAACTTGTTATAAAATGGCATGGTGAAAAGTACACAGTTTGAAATGGAGATCCCTCCAGGTCTCTTTTTTCCTTTTACATGAAGTCTATTATTGATTAGGAATCTAACGAGCAAGTAATGCAGAAATGACATGAAATAATATTGTGAAATCACAGTCTTACATCTCCAAATGTAATCCAACAAAATTTGCTATTGTCAGACATAAAGATATTTGCCTCAGGATTTCCAAGAGAATAACCAGGTAAACACATGAACCATTAAGAAAAACATCTAATCAAATGATGAATATTTTCCATAAGCAAGAACTTCCTTCCACAAGTCTTCTTACACCATACAGGTCCTATTAACTTCATCAATATGAGAATGGCCTGTCATTTCAAATTAACAGATTTAACTGGCTGTAACAGTATTAAGCTAAAACAATGTTGTAACAAATAATAATAAACTTGCTTTATATTTGAAATTCATTTACACAGGAATCCATTTAATTCATTCAATATAGATAAAACATGAAATATTCAAACAGAAGATACCTATTCATAAAAAGAAATGTCTGTCACAAATTGAAGGATTATAAAAGAATAAATATGGAAATGAAAATTGATTCCTGTGGGAAATCTTGATGCAGTGGACAATAGTACAGTAGAATAAGAAACTAAAAGAACTTGGCAACACATACATATAATTGACACCAGAAGTTCAGATTCTTATCTTTCACTTGAAAGAACAGTATGAAATTTAAAAGATCAGTAGAGCAGTAGGTTGAAGTAGGTTAAATTTGTAGAGTACATAATATTGCATTTTTAATTTTATATGGGTAAGAATCATAAGGTAAGGGTATGAGCACACTTGTAAGACTCTTTTATCATCCTCATATTAAGAAAATTAAATATTCTTCTTCAGAGACACAAAGTAAACAAAGCTTAATAAGTGTGAATTTCATGCTGAACTGAAAGAGACAGCCATGGATCACAAAAAGACACAGAAAAAGAAAACAATGGGATTTGAAGGGCTTCAGCTTCATAGAGCAGCTTGGTATTCACCCTAATGAGCCAAAGCTGATTGAGCTTTTAAGATATCACCTCCAGAGTGTGAGACTCCAAAGCACTGCAGTCAGGGAGGTAAAGTTCTGTCTCCACCCTGAGTGGGAACCCAGTCAGCTCTTTCAGAGTCCTTCCTTGTAGAAGTGCAAGCAACTGTCTTGGAAGGAAGCGCTGTGTTTTTCTTCAACTTTCTCCTGATTATATTAACTGGAGCTTTTGTAAGTATGGACAAATACTTCTTGCATGGTTCTGCCTCTTGAGATTCTCTTAGGAGCCACTTAATCTTCTACCTCCCTGAAACAGTAGGGTACTATTTTATCAGGCTTTCACACTATTTACTCTGAGAATTCGCTGAATTTCTATTTATAATTCAGATAGTGCAACAACTTTCTTTTCAAACCAAGTTCCTACTAGAAACAAACTGGTCTTTTACCAAACAAAATGAAAAGAAGAACCAAAGTCTTGTCTTGGGTAATTGCATTCCAAGAAAATACGGAGAACACAATAAGCCTGTGAATTGTGTTCAATTCTGCAACTAAAGAGCATATAGAATGAGAATATGAGAGTGTTTATGATATCAGCAGAATGTGTATAAATACCAGCTACTGAAAAACCTTGTAATACTAAGTGATCTACTTTGCAAGGAGATAGGTCAGCGTAAGGAGATCTGAAAAGCTAAAAAAGGTTTTGCTCTTTAAACAATAGGGAAGAAAAATTGTATTATAAAATTTGTGGTTTAAAACTTGGTATGTTATTTTAGTTGGGGTTTCAAGATTTTTTCCTAATTTAAATTTATATTACCCTTATGCAGGATTACAATTGTCCAGATTAAAATGCGCCTTTCTTCCTAAAACCTAGGGTACTTCTTAAACTATGATATTTCCACTTGTTTTTATGTAAATTGAAGCAGCAAATGCAATAGTGTTAAACTGACGCCTGTAGCTCAAAAACTGCCACCAGAAGCAAGAAACTGAGGCTACAGGGGTAATAAAAGATAAGCAACTACATAGACAACAATTATATCCTAATTTAAAATGATAAAATATCCTCCTGCTTTTGAGGAATATCATAGAAGCAAAATTAATTTGTGAACATCTGCTCTCTACAGGACAGAACGTGAGTTTTGGTCAGAATGTATTTCATTTTAACATTTATTATGTGTTATTTAGTACAAGCTGACTCTTTAGGAAATCAGTTGTGCTACAACATTGATTTTAAGGTAGATTTTTATTTCTTTATTCTATGCTATGTGAATAAATGGAAACTATGATCTTAGTCAAAATGAGAAGAATTGAAAAAGTAGTAATGTGCTTCTCAAGTCAGGTAGCACTTAAAATACTGGAAGCTGCTTTAAATTAAGTTCTTCATCCAAGTACTCAAGGTATCTAAACATCTAGTCAGTAAAAAAAAAAACCCAAAACTTACTAGATGTATTCCAAACCTAAGACTGGTGTTCAACAGAATTTCGTTCTTCTGAAGAAAAATTTAACTTGGTTGATTGTCGTTGATGCATAAAGACTTATATGTTAAAGAACTTTGATACAACACCACTAAATCTCAGTTAGCTTTGTAAGACAATGCTGGAAGGTAAAACCAATCAGGATATATTTTCTTAGGTCTGTCACTGTGAACTAATGAATTTCTGCTATGGCTTCCATAAGTCCATTAGAAAAGATAATTTAATAGTCCATGGAAACAAAATGGATTGATTCAAACTTTCCCTGAAAATAAATTATTCCTTTGTCATTAAGCAGTGTCAACAGATTCTTTTGAACAGGAGTCAGTATTGATATGAATTCACCCAGATAAACTAATTTTGTAACTTTCTGAACAGAGAATGCCAGCATGAAATTAATTATGTAATTAATATACATAGCACTTTACAGAATCAAACAGCTTTTTAAGTGGATCTATTATTTTATTTGTCTACTTGTTTGTACCTTCCAATCAGAAAATTAACATGATTATACCAAAAGCACGGCCTCACTATTTCCCTCAGGAAATAATTAACCTGTTTTATCTAGGAAATGGCAATAACCCTCTAAAGTTATGAGTTGCTGTGTTTAATATTGCCATGCAAGTCCAAAAAATGTAATAAATGATTAAGTCTTGGAAAATGAAGTAACACATTTATCTTCTGTCTGAATGAAAGGAGAGACTACAGAAAGCAAAATTTGTTTCCTTTCAAAGGATGAGATGCATGAAGGTATATATCCTTCCCATATATTATGAAGAGTTTAACAGAATTTTATTACTTAACTGCAGCTCTTGTCACTTTCATAAATCAGTAATCTAAATGCATGAAAAGAAAACTGGTTTACCCATGATTTAAAAGCTTTGGAGTACAACTGAAAAGCTAATAATTCTGCAATATCAATTTTGTGTTCTTCCCAGAATGTTTGACCTCACTGAAGGCAGAGCTTAGGTAGGTAACAAAGAGTGAGCAAACAGCCCTTTCAGAACTGTACTTTGGCCAGTGCAACATACTACAGAATCCCTCTTTTCTCTTGGGAAAAATAAATTATGATAAGGCAGTGTTATTTAGAAAAAGTTGGGGTAATCTTACCAGCAGATAAATGAATGGTAAATCTTTAGTTTCTTGCAGTGCGGAGAAGTCAAAATTATGAAACCTCAAAGCAGAAGCAAAAGAGTCACAGCAGCATAAAGAGGTGCCTACTAGTATCCAGTATGAGTAGCCTCCTGCCAATGATGTCCTGTGCCAGAGTCCCTTGCTTGGCACCAACTCAGATGTCACCACTCTGTGCTTCTCCTTGGTACTGTAAAGGAATGACCAAAAGCAGAACAACTTGATCTGACAGACAGCAAAAGAGCTGAAAGAAGTGTGGATCAAAAATAAAACCGAGAAAAGAAGAACTGAGACAGAAGACTTTGCTGGCTTGTGAGCAAATGGTTGTGGAGGGAAAAATGCATGTAGAGAAGGAATGAAAAGGTTTCCAAACATCAGAGCAGCAAGCTGCAGCATTATACTCCCAATTCAAAAATGAAATTTTAGCCAAGAGCTCATTACAGCCAAAATGTCTACAGGAAGCTGTCACCCCTTTGACAACTGATGATGAGAGCACAGTTATTAAGTCAGTTGGCATATATAAAGCTCCAGGAACTTCTAGTGGCTTATCAGGTCCGTGCTACAGGGAGCTGTTACTGTCTTCTTTACAGCAGTTCTATGAAATAATGAACTCAGTTTCATTTTGATGCTTTCACAGCAATTTTTGGTGTCCTTTTCTAAAGGCATATAAAGATACAAAGTGCAAAAATATTCTATGTCTGATTTCAAGGTGAAGAACTATGACTCCTGGCTCAGGATAACACAAATATCATCTATTTACAGGAAATTCATGAACACCCATCAAAAATCTCAAGTCCTTTTCTTCAAGATTTACTAGTATGGCATCATACAGACATGTCTAAAATCTTATATTGTACCTGACATTATATGCTCATACTACAAGTAAATTGTGACGTAAAATTCTTCCACTCTGAGGCTGGATTTCTTATTAACTTTTCAAATATTTAATCCCGTATCTCCAGTAAATTTAGCCAAGTACAGGGAACCAAACACTCAAACACCTCAGCTACATGGAAAAATAATATCACTGAATCTTTAAACTGCATTAAAATCTTGTTTGATCTACCACTAATAGTTAAAATGGTGTTTAGGTATATTTATACACAATGTCACTCAGTGTGGACAAAATCTGAACCTCTTTAATTCTTCTTAAAAGTATCCTTTCATGAGTTAGCTGTTTAGCTAATCTACTTGAAATTCATACACAAGTAATTTGAATTAAAACTCTTTAAACTGTTTAATTTTATATACAAATAGTTTTCTTTATTTCTTTCATGAATCTAAAAAAAACAAGATAATTAACCACCACTTGATAACTGTATTTCATAAGCACATATTTACATCAAACTTCATTTTTCCTCTTCTAAGAAAAAAAATCTCATGAAATAAAATGTCATTTCTTCAATACAAATGAATGGCACTTACCACAGTAACTTTATATATTAATAAATCTCATGGACTAATAGAACTGATATATTACCTGTAAAATTACTTTTAGTGTTCTGAATTCACCTTTAATAGTTTTTTTTAGAATTGCAGATATCTGAAAGTAATTATGTATTCAGTTTCATTTTGGGAGTTACTGTGCTTCAGTGCTGCAGCCACAAAACTCAATTCTGATCCCCAAATTAGTCTGGATTTCTGGAGATAAATTTTCACAGAGAAGAATCCATCAGTAATGGGGCAGAGATAGCTATTTACAATGGAGAAATGAGCCCAAAATAGTGCTAGCAATTAAAACTCCATTAGCTGGAAACTTGTTCTGCCATCATCATCAGTGTTTATAAAAACAGTAAAGAAAATTCTGTGACTCAGAGCCCCATGGGTGTTGGCTTTGCAAAGTAACCTGAGGTAGCATTTGCTCAGTCACAATCCTTTTCTGCAATGAACAAAAAGTGCAATAACCTCCCACAAAGAGTGATGACCTCTTCGAGGGTTGACTCATTTGTTCATCATGAGTATGGAAAAATAGCCCCATTTTTCATGAGGGCCCTACCTTGTACTGTTGCAGAAATTTGTAATTTTAGTCAAAGCAACTGCAGCAGCAAACACAAGCTCATGTAAATTGTGTTTATCTGAGCTATCTGCTAAATGATAGATTAGATTATCTAATAAGCTATTTACATAAAAAAGCAAATCAAAAGTAGATATACATGTAAAAAATCAAACATCAAACATTAAAAAAATTATGTTCTTATAAATAACTATAATTGAATTTAGTATGTATCTCTTCCAATAGAAACTTTAGGGGAAAGTTGACAGAATTCAGCTTTGAGTTGCAGGTTTACTGGTAATAAGAAAGATAAAGGGGAATAATAAAAAAAAACAACAAGGGGAAGACTTTCTTAAACCTTCCCTAGTGAGGACTCTGCCTCAGTAACTCATTCATGCTGCTGTACATTGTTATTTTCTCCTATTACAACTCTGTTGGGAGACTGTTTAGCATGAGAGTGGGTGGTGATACCCAGCACTTTTCCCTTTTGATTCCTCTAAGACTAGGGAAAACTTAGAGTCTCTTTGATCAGTCTTGATTCATGTCCAAATGACCACCCTCTGTCATTCAGAATTCATTCATTTGTATCACATTTTCATCTTCCCTCTGACATTAATATCTGCACATTAACGTTCAGGAAAACTAACCTAATAAATGCACAGGCTTTCTGTATGCCACATCAGAAACTTGAAAAATGTTAGATTCACTTACATAAAACTGCCAAGGACTTTCTAAAGAAAAACTCAATTAAATTAATATGAATTCCAGTTACTGATCCCACAAACCCTTGAACCTTTCAGAGGGTCAATGTGTTGCAGCAAGTGATGCATTCGCTCAAAAGACTTCCTACGTCTGTACCGATTCTGAGACACAAGGAGTTCCTGGAAGTGCAGAAGACAATGATCATAAATAATAATGATTCACTAATCTCCACTATGAATAGCAAGTAGTTTCAACAAAAAAATAAAGAAAGGACATCAGTAGAATTCCAATAGAATAGAACTCTTCACAGTGGCATAGGCTGCTGAGAGAGACTCTGCACTCTCTACCCAGGAGGATTTTCAAAGCTCAACTGGATGACACCTTGCATGATTGATCTAACTGTGAAGCTAGCCCTGGTTTGAGCAGGGGATTGGTAAAGATGACCTGCTGAGATCTCATTCAACTTTTTTCTTACTTTGAGTCCTATGATCTACTTTTCTAGTGAAAAATACTGAACAAGTTTTAAAGTAAAAGGAAACAATAAATTGAAGAAATGGATTGTATGTGGAAAAGTAGGTATGTGTGCAAAGCAAAAATTTTCATTCTTCATTTCAAATGGAAATAGCATGCTTAAATACCAAAATAACCCCACTGGTAACAGCTATATCTGAAACAGAAGTTTGAATAGCTACAAACAGGAAAGAATTTCATGTACTGCTGCAAAAGTTGAAATGGTGAGCATGAAACAGCAAGAATTCAGAAATCCATTCCTATTCAATATATGAAGAAAGAAAGTAAGTCTAGCTGAATAGATATTTCTGCAATAGGTGAATGGAGGAATATGCATGCGTCGCAAACTGCTTCACAGAACTGAGCTCATGAATGAAAACATGGAACTTGAATGAATATATGTGATAAAAACATGAACAGAATTAAGGCCAATGGTAACACTTCACTGAAAAAGTTACATTTCACTGAAGTGGTGGATAATGGAAAGAATATCATGGACTGTGTCAAACTGTGAAAAATATGAAATTTAAATAAATTGTGGGAGGTAAATGAAGAATTATATAAGATAAAAACTGCTCAGACTTTCCGTTTTCTCTATTACTCCAAGATTTCCTTTTCACAAGCATTTGCTGAAAGAGCAGTGCCAGTCTTCTCTTCATCAACTCACTAGGATATTGAGCATCAACTGATACAAGTCTCAGAGCCTGACCAGAAGAGTACAATACAGTATGAATTGTTTGTAGAATACAATATGTATTGTTTAGAAAATAAGCAAAATGGAGAAAGAGGTAGATACCAACATCAGTCAATAACAGTATGGATGAATACCTGTTCTTGAAGTTAGCTAGAACTTATTCTAAGATTAGGATGTTTCTCTGTCTCTCAATAGGTGTAGCATTTACCTTTGCTTGCAGTGTATGTGTAATCCAGCCCTATCCCCCTCAGTATGCACCAGTCCCTTCCTCCCTACATCCTTGCTTTCCCAAGCTATCCAGAACTATCTGGAGACAGAGACTAAAAAGGTATTTAGGCCAACATGGTGTAGGTGGCCTGTGTTATTTAATGCATCTGATGTATGCTCAGGGCAATGGCTGTTTCAGGTGTCTTGATCTAATAAATTTTATGTATGCTTAGCCTTGGCCTACAGTTTCAGCACAAATTCATGTTGTATGTGAAAAAGACATCCAATCAAGTGCTTCCACTTCTTAAATGTGCATAGCCTTATTAAGGCTTTATTATGAGCTGCAGGTTATTGTCAATAATCTCGAACATTGCTAAGACATTCATGGCTAAACACCTCTTAAGATGTCCGTTGATTGCTACCAATCAGCAAGGTTGCAAGGGTTATGGTTTCAAAATTTGGAATAGGAATATTAAACTCTTTCATGAGATTTATAATTACAGTGGTAAAGTAAGCCTCCTACCTAAATGACTTTTTATTAGAACTTTTTAAAAACCCTCACAACCCAGTAGTAAGATTATCATGTGTTGCTTTTACTCAGAATATCCCCCACACTGAGAAAATAATTAGGTGGTGTTCTGCTCTTTTGCAGTATCTTTCATTATATGTACTGAATATTGCACTAAATGTAAGGGGAGTGGTTTTGTTTTGGGATTTGTGGGGCTTAGAGGTTTTTTTTTTCTCTTACCATACCTGTAATGCATATCTCTGTTAAGGAATTATTCTTTGGAATTTTTTATTTTCCACCTCCAAAGTACAGACAAGAAAAACTCATAAACAATTCACAAACAGGGAACAAAGCATAGATATTTTAGGCTAGTGTTTGCAGAACAAGTATCTCCCTTAGGTGGTTGCCAGGATGAAGAGCTAGGCCTTGATATTTTGTTCTTTCCCTGTTTTCTGTATGTCTTATTCTCACTGCCTGTATATCTGATTACAATTTTAGGCATTCGGTTCAGCCAGTATAGCTGCATCTTACTCATATCATAAATCTGATCCAAACAGGACTATTAGCTACAGAAAAATAGGAATAAATCCTGTTCTTCTGGACAGCACATGGCCTTTTGAATAACATGCAGGTCCTTTCTTTCTCTAAAACCTTGTGCTTTACATGACATGTACATTTCAATTTTAGCAAGGAAAGAAAGCAGGAGTCTTCTTGCACGTTATAGAGTCTTCTATTATCTTCAAAGCTGATCTAATTTATCCATTATAAGTGAAGCAGAAAAACATGACATCTGATGATCTAATTAATATAATCACTTCCTAATAACATGGTTTTGCAAGTTCAGAGTTTACTTTCATCATCCTTTGTGCAAATAAATTTGATAGATCAAATGTTGACATGAATCCACAGAAATGGTGATCTAACCAAAGCTTTTTTAGCAAGTCATGAATTTTCTGCTTGAAATCTAATCTTGGAGAGAAAAAAATCTGCATTTTTTTTCCCTCTTTCAGGATGTGAGCTGAAAGCAAAATGAACCAAACATATAAAGAGCTGTAGCTCTTTTCTTTCAGCTTTCTGCTGTTATTTTTCACCACTTGATGCTGTGCATGATGTGAAAACCTATGAAATAGCCTCTTACAAAACAGAGGAACTGTATTATTATTCCTTTCAAATAGTCTTTAATAGAAATAGTTGTACTCAAGTTCTAATATGGTAATGTTGCAGCTAGCCTTTCAAATTATATTGGACATAAACTTTACATGTTAGGTGCATCTTGTATACCTAATCATCATCTGAAACTTTGCTACTCCACATTTCCAACTCTGCCCAGGATTTTACAAGCAAAGTGTTTTGCATAAATATATTCCAGTAACTGAGGAAATTCTGAGAAGAACATTTACTTTTTTATCCATGTATTCCTTTGACTGTCCAAACTCATCCTCTTGACTCATCCACATGGTATTCAAGCAGTCACTGTCTTTAAATTACAGTTTAATGAAACTAATATTAATTATTTTATTCCAATGAAGAAAATATTTTTATTCTAACTAATCCTCTGTCATTGTTTAGCCTTAGAGAGCAACTAAGTCCGACAGATCCGCTTGCCCATTCCCCACGCCCAGCATCCACTAATTATGTATTCATAAGATTGTCCATGTAATGTCCATGCCTTATAATATTATAATAACAAGATTTACAGTTAGTGAACACTGCCTACCTTTGAGCTATTATTATGGTAGTCTCAAATTACTGTGAAATAATACATAGTGGTAAGGAGAGAAGAGGCTGGACAGACCATGTTTAGTGAATGATGCCTCCTATTCTGAAAATCATTGCCTCAGTTCTTCATTTTTCTCCTTCTTCCAGGACTACAAATGAGCATTACAAAGCAGGTTTTTGCAAACAGCTCCTTAAAATAGTTGTTATTAAGGCCAGTTTAACGGGGAGAAAAAGTAAGGTAAAATGAATCCCTACAGTCCACCCACTTTCTCTGAAACATACCCTGAAGCTTACTCTAGATGGCAGTTCTGCCTGCACTTTCAGGACAAATCCATTTGAAATGTCTTCATCATCTTGACAATCAGACTCACAGAGTCCAAAAACAGGTAGAGACAGCTCCTCACCTACAAAAATCTATTTCTCAAATGTTGATGCTTCATGCTCCTTCATTTTCTGCAATGGTTTTTCATTGCCACAAGCAGTTAAATAGAGATTCCCCAACTTTTCTCAAGCCTGAAATTTTGTGTTTACAATTCTTCTCAAGACTTATGATTGTATGTTTTATGCAAATTTTTTATGAAATTATAAACTACACATAGATTTTTCTATCCTTAATCTCCACAGTACTACCAGTTTCTGTAAGAAGCTACATGCAGTTCTTTTGACTCCACATATAATGCATATCATAGCACAAAGAACGAGTCCCTTTGTTGAGAGAGACTGGATGAGCCTTGGGCACTCATCTTCTTTTTAACTATTGTCATATGAAAATACAACATTGTTCAGCCTTGAGGAAAGGTGACTGAGAGGGAACCCCATCATGTGTATAAATATCTAAAGGGAGGGCGTCAAGAGGATGGATCCAGGTTCTTCTGAGTGTTGCTGACCAATAGAACAAGAGGCAACTGGCAGAAAGTGATGCACAGGAAGTGTCACCGGAACATGAGGAAGAATTTCTTTACTATGAGGGTGACTGAGCGCTGGAGCAGATTGCCCAGAGAGGTTGTGGAGTCTTCCTCACTGGGGATATTCAAAAACCATCTGGATGTATTTCAGTGCTCTGTGCTCTAAGATGACCCTGCTTGAGCAGGAAGGTTAGACCAGATGGCCCACTGTGGTCCCTCCCAACCACAAGGAAGGTTGATGAATTTTGTGATTCTGTGACTGTCCTTGCAGTGTATCCACTCACAAGAGCAGACATTTACAAAGGATGCATTAATATTTTACTTGCATGAAGAAAATAGATTTTGTACAGCTCTGTGTTTTTAATATCCCAATTTTCTTAACTTTGGACAGCAACGCATGTACCTGCCTCTCGAGCAGTGAACAATCCTACTTTATACCAGTAACCTGGATGGCAATAAAAAAGTATTCCCGACAGATGTTTGTTATATATCTGTGAGGATGATTGCCTTAGGGACAGCCTGCAGGAAAATCAGAACAACCTTATTTATTCCAACAAAGAGCAGTTTAAAACAAGGAATTCTCATATCATGATGATGTTGTATTTTTTTAATATATCTGATGAAACTCTGGTTTCTCTTTCTTTTTCAAATTGCTCTTTTTTCAAATCTTACCCACATAATCTGTATTTCCTCTTATCATGCTGGTCTCATCTATGGAACTTACTTTTCTGAAGGATGAAATTCTTCCCTTCATTCCAATGGGCTTCAAAATTTTGATTTTGCCACTTTGTTGTTTTAGAAACTCCCATCTCTCCATTACACTTAGTTTTGTCTCAAGAAAGAGACGAAGACTAGAAGAATATTTTTTCACTTTACTATACAGTCTTTTACCCAGTAGCATTCCATTGCACTAATGCTGTTGTTACTATAAGCTCAATATTGATGGTATATAAAGTAATAGCACTATTTTATTGCTAGATAACATAGGTAAACAGCTGTGCACTGTCTGATTATCTAAAGCAGAAAAGGAAGAACATTTGTCCTAACCAGTAGGACAGAGGTAGACTAATATGGAAGAATGATGGTTAAAAAAATCCTAAATTTTTAATTTTTAAATTAAAATATTTAAATACATTAAGGAAATAACTGATGAAGTGGTAAAATAAAAGAACATTCAAAGATGCTGATACATAAATGGAATCTGATCTGTTCTTCAAATAGATATTCTTGAGTATGGTAGACAAGTATTACCAGTCTATGAGGTTGTCTTGCACAGAAAACACATTCAGAGAGACAAGCATTTACTGTAGATTTCAAGAAAGCAAATAATTCTGTTATTTATGCAACATCTGACATTTCTGCAAGATTGGTTGTTTTTAGACTGATGATCAGAACTACCCCTGGGCACTTATAAATAAATTTTTTAAAAAATTAAAAAAAATAAAACAACCTAGCTTTAAATGTTTTACCCAATGCATTCTCTACTCCTATAGTAAGGATATATACATATTATTTTAAAAAATCAAGCAACATTGTAGTATTTGTATTGCCTAAGTTCCCTAAATTTATAAATTATTAAAATGCCTACTGCCAGCCTTTGATTACAAAAATATTACAAAAATATTGATTCTTAAGTAATTTTCATTCTAGGAATAACTTGGGATGTAGAATTAGAATTTTCAATGTTCCATGTAATATTAAAAGAAAAAAAAACCTTAGAATTTTTTTACAGAAATCACTAGTGAAATGATCACTGAAAAAAATATTGTACCTAAATCCCTGAACTTCAGATTAATATGAACAATAAGCATTAAGCAGAATTTCTGCTTGCTTCAAAATTTCATGAAGTGCAGCATCACTCACAGGTTACATTTGTTAATATGATCTGTAACATGATCTGGATATAGGAGAAGCAACTGTGTCGGAGCATCCCACCATTCTACTTTTCAGTTGCAAGAAATAATATTTCAAAGGGGAAAGGAATTTTCGCAAAATTATCATCTGCAGTTGTGGCTACACTATATATATAATATGTTAGTCAATAGGCAGATTATAACCATGGTTAACTTCTTTAGCATAGAAATTATGACCATAATGCTTTTAGATTATTTGAATAACACTGTCAATAGCACAAGTAAAATTTGTTTCCGAAACACTTGCATAAAAAACAGAAGGCCATACTGTCACTTTGGTCTGCATATATAAAGCAACTTAAAAATATTTATGTCTTCTTCATCTAACATTAGTTTTATTCCAAAAAAATATTTCCTGAAACCGAAATAATGGAGAAAACTCTGTCAAATAAGCTGTTTCTTATTGACAATATTGACTGCAAGTCTGACTTATTTGCCCAGTCAAAAGCTGAATTTCAAACTATAAAAACTACAATATCCTGCAATTGAACTGAGGCAAAATATGTACTCAAGCAAAATGTAATTGACATGGATCATTTAGCAACAGAGAGTTACAGCACTTCAATTTGCAGAAAGGGACAGGAACTTGATTCTCAACACAGCAAGGCACCGAAAGAGCTTTATTTACTTAGGGGTCAGGAGGCAGAGAGGTCCTTGACAGTTCAAGTGATTTTTTTTTTTTTTAATCCCTACTTCTGGTAGTCAATTCATCTAGAAGATGCTTTTTTCCCCCATCTCCAATAATGGAAAGAAAACACATTGCTCTCAGAACAAAAACTACATCCACGAAGCTTGAATACATACGTGACCAGGAGAAGAGGCTTAGTAATTAACATGAGTATGCTGATGGCTCATGGCATGAGAATCTACCAGTAAACACAAAATGACAGAAACTAATGGTACAAGTCATGTTTTGACAATATAAATGAGAAAATCTGGAATCTCTACTGTCTTGTATCACTGATAGTACAGGAAAATTGACGTTATTTTGATTTATTTTATTTTATATGCCTGCATTACTGTGGGCAGACAATCTTTAAGACCAGTGCTAATGACAAGTGCTACCTGTTAATGATATTGTAACAATCTGTTACAACTGCAGTATTTGTGAGTTTTCCTTACTTTTGAAGGCATTTGATAACTCCCTGTTGTGTTGACATCACCCCTGAATGTTTGGAGCCTTTTGTACCTCAGGCTACCTACCTAGATTTTTTTAAGTGCTCTCTGGACCATAGAGGGTTCCTCTCCCCTTTGAAGCTTCTGGTGTACTAAAGACAAATGGAAGTTTGGGAAAAGGGTAGCAATCAGTCTGAGCCCAAGCCCATGGCCTTATTTAAATTTGGTCACAGACCTAGTCCCTGGACAGGTCTTACCTTGGGTCTTTCAAGGTTCTGGTGTTCTCCCATTTGTCAGCTAATCCACTTTAAGGTATGCTAGTGAAGCACCACTACACAGACAGCAAGATCACACAGAAAAGAGTTAGGAATAGAGTATAAGAACATAGGACAGACTACAGTGATCACAAACAGAGCTCAGACAAACACACATGGCAACAGGCAAGCAAGTAAAAATGGGACAGTCTCCTCTTGTCCTCCTTATTTCCATTTTCCCATGTTTGATCCTCCTCCAACCCACCTCAACCTCTTCCTTTCCCTGCCTTCAGCTTCACCCCTAACATCACAGAGTCATTTTATACATTCCCACATTGCCCCTATAACCTCCCACTACAAATTTCATATAATCCCACAAACCTTGTCAAATATCTCAGATATAATCTTCCCTCACTTATCATTTACAAAATATTTATCTCCAAGACTTTGAGTTGTTCCCTCAGTTTTGTTTCCTCAATCCCTCATCTGAGATACGCTCTTTGGTCTCCTTTATCTCCTGTGCCTTAGTATTTGTGTATCTAGGGGGGACTTATTACTCCGTCTCTGGTCTTTTGTTTCTATCTTGAATGCCTATTAACCATATACCCCCATAAACTAGATGTCCTTGCATTCCAAGTATCTACATATCCCTTATATTCTGCATATCCATAAGCTTTCTACTACTGACACCTGAAAAAGGAACTTAACAACACTAAGCAACCTTTGGTAACATTCCTCACTCTGGTGACATCTCAAGTTTGGCACATAATCTTTAAGTATCCATTCCAGGTTTGTTGTCAGATGCCATGAAGTTTTTCCTAGGCCTTTGTAAACTCAAGTCTGCAATTTAATATGGCACACTGACTTACAGTGCTATAAAGTCTTTTCTACAGGCATCTTCTGCACTAGAACAGTGTTCTGTACAAGGATGTGAAACAAGACATGGAGAGAGTACAAAGCAGTAAGGTTAGCTTTAAGCAAGGGCAAGTAACTGATATACATGCCAAAACAGAGGGAAGTAGCTATATCAAGATGTCATTGGGTTGAATGCTAGAGAAAGCCACAAATTAGGCCTAATCAAAACAGTATCACAATTATGCAGTGGGTTACAGGGCTGTACTATTATCACTGCCATTACAGACTCTCTGCAGGCCTGTAACCAGTCTTGTGTTTCACTGTCTCTGTACCACTTACTGTAGAGATTGTTGCTGTAGCATTTCATTAATCAGAAATGACCTGACTCAGAACACTCTGTCATTCATAGAAGAAATGTGACTAACCCAAGCTCATGTCCAATTTGCAAACAGGTAAAGGAGAGTTTTAAGCAACTAAACATTAAGTCACTGATTCTAATCCCATTCCCAGAAAACTCTGATTTCCATAGCATAACCTTACCCATCTTCTACTTCCTCAGCTGAGCCCACTAACCAAAACGACTGTATTTGCCTTTGCTGTTTACAGTTTCCGAGCTATTGATTTCAGTCTCATGCTACTCAGTGCAATACTTCAGCCTTAGCACGAGAAAAGTTGCTACAGCACTTTAGTGTCTTTCATTCACAATACATTCCTAGCACAACAAAAATGCCCTGTGACTGTCAGTATTTCAATCTTGAGGATCCTGCAGCACTCCAAAATATTATTGTTAGAGATCATACCTTGCCGCATTACACATAAGACATTAGGCATCTAAGCACAGCCAGAAGCTGCACATACCCATCAACACCAAAGGCAGTATTGGCACCCAAACAGAGGACTCATTTTCAGGTAACACTGAGTCCAAATTTTGTCTGACCATTAACTAAAGGGACATTGGTTCTGGATTTGCCAATGCCTTATATGAGACGGTAGTGCTGAATAAGGTGTTGAAAAAAATGGGCTAATCTGCAGGTGCCTTTAACCCTCTGTGGTCCAGCTACAATTATGGATCTATATATAATGTATTTTGTATTTCACAAAGGCCAGTGTATAAATTGATTGCTGGCTATCTCCAGGTTGTGCCAATTTATTCCTAATCAGATGCATGTTTTGCTATGTCCATTTCAAGGGCACAGTCATCAGCATGCATGATTACCTTAATGATTCTTTGGAGCACTGTAGTCCATCAGGATAATTGGAAGCACATCCATATTCTAGACTGCACTCCTGCACTGTAGAAATATTCTTCAGAACATTTAAGAAAAAAAGAACAGTGCTGTATCCATCAAACACCCTGATTCAAAAACTGGAAGAAGATCAAATACCATACACTTTAACCTTGAATATCAGGGGATGGAAGAGATTTATTTTATCATAAAAATTCTGTCATGGAGCTGTAAAACACTGAAGAAAAGCTATGCTATAAAAAAATCCTTTGTTTTGCAAATCACCCTAACATGACCACAAACTGGGGATCTTTATGCTAAAAAATATATTGGCAGCTATCAGAAGGGAGTAACAGGAGTGGATTGCTCAGTAAAGGGAGGTGACCTGGCATCTGAGTGTGACAGCAAGCCTGAAAGGACAGCACCCTCAGTGGCATGGGCACAGACTCATGGTATCCACAAAAGCTGAGTAGAGTGAGCCTGAGGATGGTGACAAATGGTCATCCTGACAGGATTGTCTTCCACTGAAGACCGGTGATCTTCAGAGAAGCCCATGGTAATGAAGCAAGTCTAAAGTCAGCCAGGAAACGAAGATGCAGCAAGACACATGGCCAGACAAAGGCACCACTGCAGCTTTGGTCAGACAGACCCCAGTGGGGAAAGCCTGAGTTTGAAAGCATCACCCAAGTGAAGGGGACACATGCTTATCAAGGCTTTGGAAACCTCTTGCTCAGACATGTAGATAACTCAAGGCCAGACAGACGCCACATCAAATTTTTTTCTGTAGATCTGGCAGACGGAACAGAAGGATGTGGAAGAAGGGTGTTCACTGTCCTGACAGGTACAGCCAAGAGAAACATAGTGCCATTATATTCCCTGCTGTGTCTCTTTTAAGCTAAACAGTCTATGACAATAGTCTAAAAACTACAGTACGCTATCCAATTAAAATATCTTTGTCTTTTATAAACTGCTTTTGCTATAGGGCAGAAGTAACAACAAAGCATTTCCATCACCCTGGTCTTTCTTAGAAACCCCTAGATACCTACTGAGAAACACATGCTGTATCTGGCTCAGATCTGGCAGGACACCGTATTTTCTAGTCATTCCAGTGACTGTTTACCTAACAGAAACAAGAAACATAACAGTTCTGCAGGCTTCAGTTGATTCAAATGTTCTATTCAGCACTTCAAGACACTAGAAAGCAAGACCAGCAACTGTGGTTTCTCAACTATTCCTCAGACCAGCATTACTAATAGTCAATATTAGCGTACAATTAACATAAAAACAAACAGTAGAAATCACCATAGAAATCAGTCTCTTAAGCTCATACATATCACAAGACAGCAAGGTGAAAAAACACTTACATTGATTCTTCTTCTTCTGCCACTGGAATTTATGCCTTAGAGTGGCTACCTAGAACAGAGGCTAGACAAGATTCAGAGATTAAAGGCGGGTATTTATTAAAGGCCTTCAGTAGATACACCTCAAGCTGTCAAAAGCTTCCTAGAGGCTACACCCAAGATGTTTTTCAGACAGGTATAAGTTTGGTCCATTTACATATCAGGGGTTAATCTTCCAATTACAGCTTCAGGTAATGAAGTCATATTCCTCCAGTTCTCTGCTCTCTTTTGTTTATACTTTTTGGGGCCTGAGTCTGTAGGGTGTCCTTGAGTTTCAGGCCTAGAGGAGTTGTTTTGTCTGACCAAAATGTGAAGTGTAACTAACACTTTATATGGAGTTTTGAGTTATGCACTAATTCAGTACAGGATTTGAAAAATATAAAGGCTAAAATCTTAAGGCATCAGAGTCAATATTAAAGTTATCCCTTGAGTAGGGATTCAGTTAAACTAAGAAGCTCCTCACAAGCAGTAGTTTCCACTGTCTTTTTATTACCTACACAGTATAAATTGTCCAGAGTGGTCCAGGTAATCTGTTCACTTATACTGCTTGCAGCTCTTTGACCTTTTCATAGCAACTGCTTAGGCTGTTATGCTTAAAAATTTTGACATCATTGAACTGCAGCCTTAGATTTCCTCCAGCATTCATATGGCACCTAGTGATTTTCATGAATTCAGAGTTATACAGCTGAAACCAGCTATCAAGGATTTGACTTATTCAATCTTTACACTCTGAATAGACCTTTTTTTTTCCCCTGGGTTTAAATTTGTGCCACAGTAGAAACCTCAATGCCATGTAAACTTTATGAGCATCACCAATGATGAACTGAAATAGGATGCAAATATTGCCTCTAAATGCACCTAGAAATAAAGCTACTCCATCAAACATCAAACAAACAGGCAAAACCAGCCAAGGATGAATTTAACATAGATGTCATACCACTAACCATCAGAGCACTCAGGCACCAGGACAAACTTGCAGGAGAAGAGGCAATACCAAAATACCCCATAACTTTTGAGGAAATCATCAATTACGTTATTTAAACAAACATATAAAATAAATGACTACATAATAAATACTGGACTTAACTGACAGGTGAAATTTTTGAGTCCTATCTGACTAAAATACCACACAACATGCTTCCAAATTTCTGACAATTGTCCTGGAGGTTTAAGTCCTAAGAAAATTCCAGGCAAGGAGTGAGGGGGCTTGTCCTCTAAATATTTCATCCAAGTGGCTAATGTTGACCCTTCCTCTTGCAGGCATTAGAATACTTCTAATAGCCTCATCGTATAATTTCTTAAGTATTAAACAAGTGGCTGAAAGCTGTAGCTCAATGTGAGAGCAACTGTGATTTACCATTGAGTCTCACACTATCAAAACACCACATCACCACAGTACTATTGGTTTTAAAGTATGACCGCAACTCTGAAATAATGAAAATTTCAGACCAGTTTCCTAACTCAGGCTGTACGTAATAACCTTCCTCCAAAACACCAGCTGCTCAAATGAGATAACCAATGTGTCTGTTGCAGTTTATTTCCATAAATTTATACATTTTTAAAAAACCTATATGAACATTTCTGCTTAGATATATCTCCATTCCTCCATTGAACTTTCTATTTCTTTTGCCAAGAATAGAAGTTGAAGTTCAAAAATTATGCTCCTAAACAATGCAGTATTTTCCCCTTATAGCTACGTAGGTTGCATGGTATTTTATTAAACTTTCAAAATATTTAGGGTTTGCCTACATCTGTCAACAATTTTAAACACTATCAATATGTCAAAATATTTAGATCACATATATTGGAAGCTGAGGAAGCAGAAGAGAAAAAAGTAAGAACAGTTTAACATTTCACACAAGAGCTAAAAATATTTGTAATAACATAGGGCTAAAATGAAATAAAAAGGTAATAGGACAAGTTATTATTAAGGCATTGGACCACAATTTCAAAATTTCTATGTGTGATCTTATTCCTCACCAACTGAACTACTAGAAACCAAAACCATGGAGACATCATGAAGGGACAGCAAAACAATCAAAGCTTACATATCTAAAAATAATAGTATTTTAAAATCACAGGAAGCCAGAACCTAAAGTAGGGTTGGAGCAAAACCTAAGGTTTTGGAATTTTAATTAGGGATGGGAAGGTGGAGATGGTCCTTGTTCACGTTCCAGACATTCATGTCAAGCTCTTGTGAAGCAGCACTACTTCTGCCAGACAAGTTCACCAGCACTCAGCTGGCACAAGACTTAGGGGAGCAATAGACTGTTGGCTCTTCATTATGTTGTCCACAGTGAAATGCTAACATCAGACAGCCATATGCTGCCGTAAAAAGTTTGAGAGCCAACAAGTGCTGAACAAAGCAGTGGGGACACAAAGTCATATTGCAGCATGTGTGTCACAGGATTCTGAGGCATTGTGCACCTGCAATATTGGAAAACAGTACAGGATGGAATAATTACATCATCGAGCAAACCGTGTGGTGCCAGACGGCCATAAAGGAGTATCTCCTCTCCTTCCCCATACTTCTTCTTCCCTCTCTTCCCCTGGGAAAATTTACCATTGTCTTTTGCATAAAACTCCAACTGTTTTATGCAATATACAGCAAGAAAACAAGTTCCTTCTCTCATCAGAATATATGGGCTTCAGCTGGTATCTAAAGAGAAGATGAAAACTCCATTTCTAACTGAAGTATCTGCATTTACTGGAGCAGAACCAGCCACGGGGCAAAGTTTATAACCAATCCACAAGAAGAAAGCCACATTTATAGCAAGCCCAGCTGCTCTCTATTAGTGGTGTTGCCTCTATCTAGCCCTACTTTAATCACAGGGGTTCACAAAAGTTGCTCTTAAAACCAAATCATTAACATTTGACACAAACTATGAGGCTTATTTTTCATAACATTTCCCAGAAGACACTAGGCAAAGCCACATTTATAATCTTCGTTTCAAATTGCAATGTCGTATCAGTCAACTCAGCAAGCAATTAAGTCTAACATTGATCAAAATAAAAGAAAATGCAAACTTGCTTCCTTTACCTTGGTTATTGAGAGAACATTTAAAATAAACATTTAAGTAAACAAACACAGTTTTTAATTATTTTAAAAACAAGGAGCAAGAGACAAAAATGTCTGTGATTTGTAGTTCATTAGAAGCTGATATTTGAGGGGAATTTTTAAGGCTTCTTTTTTCTTTGGAGTAGCACACAGCATTTTTGCTTGGGTAATTATTGTTTGCCAAGAAGTAAGCTAGATATCTGGCAAAATAGGGAAGCTGGAATAAGTGCTGAGATTTTTCAATAAAACAAAAATCTAGTATCTTATGGCAAACTTTAGCAAGTGTTTTTGTAACCAATAAAGAAAAAAATTATGTTTATGTCTCTCTACTGAGGTTCTGAAATGTTCTTTTTCTGATCTGATGAAGAAGCCATTGGATAAAACCAGCATGTGTTCACATAAATAACCGGTGCAGACATCAAGGTCTGGAAAACTGCCCACATTTTTTGTTGTTATAATGTTCCCAGTATCATCATGTTTAATAATAGGACTGTGTGAAAGTCTGAGCATCCAATTCCATACCTAAACCCCTTAAACACCAATTACTTCCTAGATGTATAAGGATCTCTGCCTTTTAAGTCAGAGTTTAACACGTGGCAAAAGTTATACAAATATAGAAGGGAATCACTGCTCTGAGAGCAGAGACAACAAAGTTGTCACAGATCATAGAATTTAGGTTGGAAGGAACCTCTAAGATCATCAAGTCCAACCACAAACCTAACACTGCTAAGTCTAACATTAACTAACAACTCTAATTTATCTACACATCTTTTAAATACCTCCAGGTATGGTGACTCAAGCACTTCCCTGAGCAGTCTCTTCCAAATATGTCATAAAAGGACCATTGGTAGAGCAAAAACCAGAATAATACACTGTGCTCTAATGTCAGCAGCCTAATACTTGGGAAATTGGGTCGGTGAACAAGGCAGAGGAGTTCATTACCATCTCAAAGCCTGTGCATCTTGTTATTTCCATGTCATCTACTGAGATATTAGTTCAAATTCCTCTCTATGACAGGTTTCAACATGAGATCATCAGGTAATTACATTCCCTCTCCAGTGCTATCTTTGTATCTATTATTCTTTTCTGACAATAAGTAGGATATAGTTTGTTTCCTTTTTAATTTTTAGTCTCCAAATAAGGTTTATTAAAATTCACAGTTTTCTGTACTATTACTCTGTAGTTTCATGTGTTTGTTGGTTTTTTTTCTGCTAGAATATTAGCCTCATCAGTTTGAATTCCTGTGTTTTAAACTGAGATTTCACATGAAAAGTGAGGCAGACAAGGTATAGTACCACTGCTAAAAGGATATTTTTTCATTTTGAAAACAAGTTATGTTGATTTAGCTAGGGAAGAAAATGAAATGAAAATGCTACTTAGTAGTATGATTAACTTCAGGAGATGTAACTTCTTGAATTTCACTGTTGAGGAAAAATCTTCATGTATCAACACAGATAACTGTATTGATTGATCCACATTAATTAACAACTTATGAGTACTGCAACAGCATAACACTGAGAAAAAAGCAAACATAATTTGTGGATTAATCAAAAGAAATATATGCTGAAAAGTTATTGTCATCAAAAAAGGTCAGGAGAAAGGCTCTCCATGGAGGTGTTTTCTCAGAGGACAATTAAACCAATCTAGCAGGCAGCTGCTGTGTGTGGTATAGTGGTCCTGCCCCCTCACTGTCCCACACTCCCAGCAGGAGATCACCCCATTTTCTTCATATTTGCATAGGTATCAAGTTGATTGTATGGCAAGACAATCCTGGGAGATAAATGATGAAAACCTAACCTTAAAGAGAAAAAATCAATCAAACAAACAAACAAACAACAAAGAAACAATCTGAGAAATATTCTCTTCAGAAAATAATGGTTACATTCTACATATTACCTTTGTAACTACTGGAAAGATTGTTTCAGGTGGCCACATGATTTTTCAAAGGGTTTAGAAGTATGAACAGGTTCCAGTTGACTGAAAGCTTGCAAATGTTGCCCCAGTTTTCAAGAAGAACAAGAAATATGACCCTGGAAAATACAAGCCTGCGTCAGTCTCACTTCAGAGAAGATTATTCTGGGAGTCATTGAAAAACACCAGAAGGTAAACACAGCAATTGGTCACAATGCAAAGTTTGCCAGCAATGCAAATTTGGGAGGAGCTGTTGACTCCCTTACAGGCAGAGAAGCCCTGCGGAGAGACCTCAACAAATTAGAGATGGGCAATGACCAACCATAAGAAGTTTAACAAAGTGCCAGATTCTGCACGTGGCATGGGACAATCCTGGATATATGGACAGACTGGAGAACAAGCTGGAGAGCAGTGCCTCAGAAAGGGACCTGAGGGTCCTGGTCAATGGCAAATTGAATCTGGGTCAGCAGTGTCCTGGCAGCCAGGAGGGCCAAACATGTCTTGGAGGCATCAGGCACAGCATCACCAGCCAGGCAAGGGAGGGGATTGTCCTGCTCTGCACTGGGGCAGCCTAACCTCGAGTGCTGGGGGCAGGTCTGGGTACCACAATATAAAAATTACAATAAGTTCTTAGAGAGCATTCAAAGGAGGGCAACAAAGATGGGGAAAGACCTTGAAGGGAAGTCGTATGAGGAATGTCTGAGGCACTTGGTCTGTTCAGCCTGGAGAAGAGGAGGCTGAGGGGAGACCTCATTGCAGTTACAACTTCCTCATGAGGTGATGAGGAGGGGAAGGCACTGATGTCTTCTCTGTGGTGACCAGTGACAGGACCTGAGGGAATAGCATGAAGCTGTGTTGGGGGAGATTTAAGTTGAGCATTAGGAAAACAGTCTTCTCTCAGAGGGTGGTTTGGCACTAGAACAGGCTTGCAGGGCAGTGGTCACAGCACCAAGCCTGACAGAGTTCAAGTAGAATTTGGACAATGCTCTCAGGCACATGGTGTAACTCTTGGGGATGCTCTGTGCAGGGCCACGAGTTGAATACAACAATCCTTGTAAATCTGTTCTAATCCAAGATATTCTGTGACTCTAATAGACATTTTCAGCCCGGCGACTGAAATTGAAGTTGACACCCACTGCTCTGACTGATGCTGAGGTTCAAGATCTAGGGCCGAATGCTATTAATTTATCTAAAAAGTGAATAGGAGGCTCCAGATAAACCAAGAATAAATACTTTTATTGTTTTCAGGAAAGAACTTGCACAAAGATTTTCCAAGTGCAGCAAGCTGTCTTTATTAGAGTATGATGGAGGAGTTCACTGAAAAGATTTGGAATTACAATGAGGAACATTTTAACTCATAACCTTTTCTTGACATTCTGTTTGCTCTTAATCACCTGTACTTCATTTAATATCAGAACTATGCTTTCTTAAATATCATCCTGCGCAGTCTGTGGGGGTAGGGGGAAAGGGAATGTACATTCTGAAGTGAACTCAAACAGACACACTGGCATTTGCACAGAATGTCAGATGTTGGGAGAAATCAAACACTACATTTCATCTTTAGTTGTCAGCCTGGTACTGTTACTGTTTCTGCTGCAAAGATATTTATATGAAGTCTACAATTCAAAAGGAAGGGAAAGGGTGAAACCATCTTAAAACATGGGAAGACAGTGATAATCAGATATTGGTTAGTCTAAGTGGTCTTGCTGCTGATTTTAGCATGGCATTAAAAGTCATAGGGCTCACATTAACCGTCACAAGCATGATTCTGCTGGTGCGGAGTGCTGGGTAACAGAGAAATCAGCTGTTGCTTAGCCCACATCCCTGCACAATAGCTGCTGATGGAGATTCTCTTGGCAGAAGATGTTTATCTTCATGTTTGTTGTACCTGAGCATTAGTCAGATTGTCAAAGCAACTGGCTACATTTAAGCCGCCGTGATAGAGGAGGTTTCTGTTCAGCCACTGAGACAGAATAGTAAATGAGCAAAAGAAGAGAAACATGGAACAGGCTTGCACAGATTACCACAGCACACATAGTCTGTCAGACACAGCATGATTTGCCTTATTAAGTATTCATTAAAGTATGTGGGGGGACTTGGTGGAAGGAAACAGTTTGACAGACAATCTACACACACTATCTGAAAAAAATGCTACCTAAATCCTCAGTAGAATACAGAATTTGGAATAAAAAATTGTTGCTTATATGTAATTTCTTGCATTAGTGTTCCCAATGCCTGACAGTCTACATCCATTTATACATTCACAAAATGAAAAGTGATACAGTAATTTTGTATGCTATAAACATTTGCGTACAAATTAAATCAGTGGAAGATAATGCAGCGATTCAAAGGATATCACTATTTTATGTCTTTTCATATTTAATCACAAGAGTATATACAGAAAATATCTCACGTGTTCAAAGCTGCCAACTAAATTACTCTAAACTCAAGTGGTTAAAGGGTTTTTTTATTCTTCTTTCAATTATTTGGAGGTTAAAAAATGGCTGCCAAGGAAAGCTTTTAAAGCCAGTATTTATGGATACATTAGTACAAGTTAGTATAATATCTTAACTGCTACTGACACAGATGACCAGAGGCAAGGAAGCCAACTTCTTTCTATCCATCCAATATTGAAATTTGAATATTCAATATTGATACTTGACTACCTTTCACGAGGAACAACTGTTCTTCCCTGAGGCCTCCAGCAGCTTTGCCTCAGTTCTATACCAGACATCTCAGCTCTAGTTCCCAACTCCACAAGGAATTACAGCTTAAATGAGCTGAAAAGCTTAAAAGAAAACTTCAGATATGTAACACCATTTCTCTTGCAGACCCCTACAGCTATTATTCCATATGGTTGCTTGTTTCATAATCAGACATGCATGCACTAAAATTACTGTTAAAACTGTTTTCAGTGTCTCAGCAAATTTTTGCAATAAAGTTTACTGTTCAGTTCTATAAATGGCTAGTTGACTAGATGCAAAGGACTAGCATTTCCTGTGCAATAACCTAAAGGATTCATTCTAATAAACAAACACTCACACACCCCCTAAAATCTTTATCTATCAACACAAAACTAAAATTCAGTAATTTAGCTATAAGACTTGGAAGAGTTGCAGAAAGTGATATCCTGCCATAAGAATGTTTAATTGTATCTTCAAAATAGTTAAGATGCCATCTGTCTCCTACAGAAATGGTTTCTTTATTGTTTCCTCTATTTTTCCCAACCTTTAAGTTGGTGGATAGGGGGAGCAGGGGCTGGGATAGCTTTTTTGATTAATTTTATACCAGCATGTCTTAAGGCATGCCCTGATCTATTGAGTTCCTTCCTTTTATGATTTTAGCTTTGCTCTTGCAAATCATTCCCACACTTTCCACCAGTAGAACAGTAACCTTTAGCTTTTATAGAGTAATGCTGTACAGAATCAAAGTACAGGCAGCAGTCAAACACTGCACTGACATTTAAGAAGCAGATGATGCCACCAGGGAGCAAAGGGCCTCACAGCAAGAGTAATGCTGCTGAAGTATCTCTGGAAAGCTACCTTCCAGCTACTTTAAACTAAATGGATAATCCTGCCCAAGGGCACAGTTGCCTGAACTGTGGCTACAGCAAATCTGTGTTAGCCTGTTATCACCCTGGCTATCTCTCCACAACACTGGTGGTGGCTGCTCCATCATATCATTTTCACCATTCTCTTGAGAGAGGGCTCTGTTATGATTTCTTTTGTTTTTCTTAAAATCCTTTTATTTCAGAGAAATGAAATGAAAAACTGGTAGACAAAGGTTAAAGATGGGAAAACCAAAATATTGAAAGGATATTGTCTCCAGTGTAGTGCAGAGTAAAACAGGAAGTCATGGGAAAGGAAAGACACGGAACAGAAATTGTTATAGCTATGTCTGTCTCAGACAGAATAATCCATGTAACTAAAGAACTAAATCTCACCTGTGAAATTGTACTTAATATTCCTCACACTTCAGGGGAACTGCTTTGTAATACATAGTCCCTTATAATTTCCTAAAAGAAATTATTTTTAAATGTCAGTGTTTTCACAGTATACCGAGATACAAACATTATAATGTTATTGACTGTGGTTCATGTCTGAGTCATTAAAGAACTACAGCACTATTACTGAAAAACATTTTTCTGTGAAAATACATCCTTCTTCTGCCAATTGAAGGAACTTGCCTGCCTCCATATCATAAGCTGTATCTTTACATGACAATGACTTTTACAACAATAAGAAGTCGTTCATGAGAAGACCAAAATTAAACATTTAGTTATCTTCTAAACTGCCACTATAAATTTTACAATGGTATGGCACAAGAATACAAGAAAGAAAGAAACAAATGAAAAGCCCCAACCCCCTACTCGTATCAAAATATGTGTAAATGGCATCTACACATTCCCTTGATATTAGAATGCCGCTTCTGATATTCCACCACTTCGGAATATTAGGACACTTTGCCCAGTTTAGTATTCACTCTAAGCAGAGAGACAAAGATTTACATGTAAAAACTTCCTTGGGAACCACTAGAATAAAATTTGAGTAAAGATTACCAGTCTACCATTTAGTCCTGGGCAATTAAAGAGTTCCTGTCAAAATCTGTTCATTCAAAAGCTTGGTGGTTATGAAGCAGCCTTGCAATATTTATATTACTCCAAGGCTGTTAGTCAAGTGGAAAAAAAAAGAGTTAAAAACAGGTTTGGGAGAATAATAAATCATTGCTTGTCAGTAGAGGAACAAAAATTGAGAATTACTATGCATCTTTAAGAAATACCTTTTCATTATATGCGAGTTTGTCCATGTATGTACATGTGAAGGAAATCCAGGATGATTTCCAACTACATTTAAAAATCAGTTGTCTACACTTTTCTTTCTCTNCATAGAAGGGACAAAAGAGCAAACACTATATAAGGAGATTCATCTAACAAGCAGATGTGTGTGAATTTACTTCAAAGATGGAAGAAGTTAACAGAAACCTCTCCCTGGCAAAAGCTTTTCTGACATCAAATCTACCAAATGAAGTAATTTCCAGTCAGACACATGCACAAAGCTTTAGAGTTTTGCAGATTACTAGAACTGTTAGAAACAAGGTACATTTTTGAGAAAAAAGGTCTTTTCAAGTGAGCCCTTCTGGATATGCAGTGATATGTGATTATCCATATACACTGTATTTTTCTGGTGTTTCTATGAAATTCTTGGGAAATTAAAATCTCAAATGGGACAGGTATCCTTTTACTATTTATGTATTAGACAGTCCTTTCACATAACATTTTCAAGTTTACCTTAAAACTTTCACTCACAAAAACAGCAAGCTTCTCCCGACACATGCAAGATCACCTTCCTAAAAGTCACATACAGAAAGTCACCAATTGCATCCAACTCAAAAGACAGGAAGTCTTCACCTACCCTCTAAAAAACACCCTAGTGTAAAATTTATAGTGTTAGTTTAAGAGACAACTAAATCCCATTAGAATACATCTTAAAAGTTACCTTTTGCCATCCTAAAAGGAACATCCACAGACACAAACATTAAGTTTTCAGGAGTCAACAAATGCCTCTTGCTGTAACTTCCAGGTGCATAGTTAGTGCACAGAAATAGTGCAACTCTTCTCCTAACTTCCATTCACTGCCTCATCAACACTTCATAGAGTAAGTGCAGGCTTATCCTTCTGAATTAAGAGGATCAGAGCATTGTCTCTAGCTTTTTGCCTGCCATATCGCCTTGATTCCTTCCTGCATTCTGAAAGAAGGCTCCCACATTTCAAGTGGATCAATCATTCATGTAACAGCAAGTTGATGTTTTTATTCACTGTTTCCCATCCAGAGTCATCAAAGTCAAAGCAATACACAAGCATGGCCTATACAGGGCATGATTTCTCAAGGACAATGAGTTCTCAAATCTCTGCATGCAAGAGATTCAGTAGTGTGTCAAATTACATCATTTTAAAAAACAAACAAACAAACAAAGAAAATCCAAAAAAACCCCCACACACCAAAAAAACCAAAAACCACACACACACACACAAAAATCAAACAAAAAAACCCAGCAAAATGAAAATCCCTAAACTCCTTCCAAGATATTCTGCTCATTTTTGTAAAAAGTGAGGAAAGGAGTGTTACTGCATAAGATGCATAAGATGTGTTTGTGCCTTGTGAAAATGAAAAATGGCATTCAGCCTTCCCTAGATGTTGATAGATTAAAAAGCAGCATTTCACATCAAAATGGTTAATTTCAGTGACCTTTCCACATTGAGAAAGAAAGATGAAAAAGCCTACATGAATTACTCTTGTGGGTAACTGACAAAACCAGGGTGCTCATTTTATGAAACTTCAGTAGCTTTCTTAATGCGCAATCTCCTCAGTAAGGACATGAAATTCAGGACATTTGCTGCAATTTCAGGAATGAAATGACAGCAGCTGCGGAGAGAATATCTGTTTCTGTACCTTATTAAGGTCCAAATCTAAAGCTGACACAGTGTAGTAAGCTCTTGACAAGAGATGAAATTGCAAGGTTGTACCAGCCAAGGAGCCACGTCTGCTTGCTTCATTTTTCCAGGGATGACTGCTGTCATGAGTAGATCACTTTGTTCTCCTATCAAACTGAGTGGCAGTGGGATGCCTGGTTCCATTTGTGGAAGATCTTCACACTGGGATCATCAGCAAGTCAAGCCAAGAAAATATTAGCTGGTACAAAGATTACAAAGAAGTCTGGGGAAAAAAGCTGTCTTTGTATCACTGTTATACTTTTAATAGCTACCTCATATCAGCCATAGAGAAAATTCCAGGTTAGTGCTGTATTGCACTATGTAACAAGACAGGTTTGTTACTTAGGCACACCATTGGAAAAAAAATGAAATAGAGCCCAAACTGCTTATGTG
Organism: Drymodes brunneopygia; assembly: GCA_013400955.1. Lineage (NCBI taxonomy): Eukaryota > Metazoa > Chordata > Aves > Passeriformes > Petroicidae > Drymodes > Drymodes brunneopygia. The sequence continues at coordinate 70,542 of VZTZ01001674.1, forward strand.
TCCCACTCATTCACTAAGAAAAAAAAAAGCACATTTGTGTATCTCAATCCTGAAATCATCTTAACGATTACTAAGTGTTGTGTGAATGCAGAACTATCAACAAAGCAAGGAAAAGCCTAAGACTAGAAAACAGTTTGTCACACACACACACACGCACACTCACATACACATATATATGCAAACAAGCACACTGTTAACTTTGGTTTGACTAATGTAAAAACCCTGTGTCATTAATGAATGACACAGAGTACAAGAATTACTATGAATGAGAGATTCAGCACCATTAGAAAATCGACAGGTCATACACTCTGCATCAGAGAGGGCTTGTCCTGTACAAATTTCAACAGTAATTGTAACTGAGCTCTACAAGTTCATACATTTCCCCAGTTCAGGTTCAACAACTATGACTAAGCTCCCCAGGAAAGACAACCATGTCTGTAAAAGCAATGTGAAATCAATATATAGTAGAAAGCCAGAAGTCATTCAGGAAAGAGAAAGAAATATCTCCTACTGTTCAAGAGAAAAGTATCAATAGTGAGAGAACAAAAAGAAGTGCATAACTGTTTCTCTTTCCCCGACACAAAATGATGACTTTTATGAATATGTGCTTAGTGAACTTCTGTGTGAACATTTTTTCTAAACATTTGTTTGAACCTGTAATCAAAAAATATTTTTTTTCCACTCTCCTATACAATTCTTTAGAAAATCTGACAGGACCAATGCCAAATTAATTTACATGTCATGGTAGAAGTATCTTCCCATTTTTTTATTTTCTTTATTTGCCATTGCCAGCAAAACAAGCATTAGCATCACTGTGAAAGACTGTTTTAAAATAACAGCTAGCTGATACTTTTTTCCTTCTTTCTTTCTTTCTTTCTTTCCTTTTTTCCTTTTTACTCAGAAAGGAAGATTTTAGTCATTGAAATCTGACCTCTGCTGCTCCCTTCTCAAGTAGACATGGATGAACTGCTACCTGGCTGCTTATTGTGATAGAGCCAAAGATTTTTTTTTAAATGCAGCATACTTTGACTGTGGAAATATATGGAAAAAGTAGAACAACACTTGACATTTACTTTCCCTCCATGGGTCCGTTCTACTGATCAGACAAATAATTATTCCAGCGAAATTACTGGAAGCAAGCATAAAACTATTTTATTAGCCATTCAATCCCCCTGTGACTGGTAACATGTTTAATTAGGTAATTTTGATCACAGATGAAAAATCTAGTCATTGTGTTGAGATTGCATACAGCTCAGAAAAGTGCTTGTATCCTGCATGTTCTGTAAAAGTGTTATGTCTCTGGAAGGAACGTAGCCAGCATCACCATTAGGCTTCTGAAGTGAGGCATTCTCAGAAACACTTCAACACAAGGAGGAAAAAAAAAGGTCAAAATGGTTAATATACGTAATTTAAAAAAAAAAATGAAGGAGGTAGATGAACTATTGAGAGATATAATGTGCAGAGTATATATCATGCAAAATCTCATTAAAGCTATAATTACTAACTAAACTCAGTTTTAAAACATTCTGATAACTTCTGATAAGCACTATCATCAGTGCTGAGTGTATCCATTCCTCTGGGATGCCCACTGAAGTTATGTGATCTGTAATAAATGGATTCTACAGACGTTTTAAATTTACTATGTCCTTTCACAGCCTTCCTCCCCCTGTACAGTCACCCATACAACTGAAACATTGCAGTTCCACAATAGTTCCCTGCCTAATTACACAGATAAATAGGAAATATGTGACTTTTCTCCTACAAAGACTTCATTCAAGTCCTTTAATAGTCACTGCCATAACACTCCTCTGCATTTTGCAAAATCATAACTTTTATTTTTTTGTGGACAGTAGTTGCAGTTTCACATAAAGGGCTGGAGACAACAAAACAGGACAGGTGGTGTATCATTGAAATAACAGAAAAAAGGTTCTACCTTTGAGATAATCCATCTTTTATCATAGGTTGTATTTAATGAGGTTATATATTGTTTTTATAGTACTCAGTATGAACAAGAAATAATATATGAGCATATGTGAGAAATGCACTTCCAATTCCCTCACTAAGCAAGCACATTCCAAACCAGACAAAGCTGCTATGGAAGAAAATTAATGTACTACAGTGCATTTTTCTTAAGAGACTGATTTCAGCAACATGCAAGAAACCCCTACAGCAACAGTAGTTCCGGGGTTAGGGTTGGGATGGAGGAATAGGAAGCGTCTTCACAATTCAGCAAGATCTGTTTGTGTTGCAAGGAATTGCAGCTGTACCTTAAACCCACTCCCAATGTGAAGGATGTTTTCAGTTTGGGGTACATCAATATAAGAAGGACATCAAAGTATTAGAGTGTGTCCAGGGCAGTAGAGACAAGGTGGAGGAAGGTCTCAAGGCCAAGACTTATGAGAAGTGTCTGAGGCCTCTCAGCTTGCTCTGCCTAGAGAAGAGAAGGCTGATGGTGTCCTCATCACAGCAACACTATACTCTCTTTCCTCTGTATGTGTCTGTGTGAACACTAGCTAATGTCCAGTTGGACAGCAGGGAAGTACAGTGAGAGGTTTGAGTACCATCAAAGTGCCTTCAAAAGCTGAATCATGGGTCTGAGGGATTTGAGGGTCTAGGGGAGAACAACTCCAGGACACCAGGGTGTAGATGCCAGGGACTGGTTGGGCTGTGTCCAACACCAGCTACCTGAGAGTACATGTATGACATGAATGTGTGTGAATGTTGCAGCTGGCAAACTCCAGTCTTGCTCAGCTGGGACTGAAAAGCAGAACAAAGTCATCTAACATAGATGTATGTCTGTGTGAGTCACATGTTTATGAGGGTACAGATAAAAGCACTGTTCTTTGTCCATTTCAGTCTGTGTGCCTGGTCATAGGTACAGTTTATGGGGGGGGGGTGTGTTTGCACCTGCTGGGAGTGTGTGCCCAGCCTCACTACAGCCTGGGGAGACAGAACTGCACCAGCCTCATCCATACAGGAGAAATTCCCCAAGCCCAGACCCTTGTGGGTGCAGTTACCTCTAACAGAATATAAGGCACATGAGAAAGAAGGCAGAATATAGAGATGAATGGAGTCATGATTAAATATATTCTATAGAACAGCCAGAGCAGTTCTGTGACAACATTACTAAAATTTGGAAATGCATATTGGAGCCAAGCAGCTTCATCTTGCATACCACTGGCAGTGAAAAAAATCTTCATTTACCCCAAACAGCTGCATACCAATGCCATTCACTTCTTCCTTACAGGATATTAGCAAGTTGCAGCTTGAAAAATCTTCTGAAATGTGGTTAGGAGCAGGAGTCAGAAAGAGATTGGGCTGGATGTGTGCACCAGGAGTCATCCTGAGGCATATATTAACATGTAGAAAATCAATGCTCAAGTAATTGGGCAAATATATAGAAAAACATAGTCTGTTTCTAAGTACACAGGGTTTTTACAGTCACTTTAAAATGTGTGTATGCTTTGTTTCATCTAATCCTTTCTACTGTATTTAGAAATATGAATAATGCATACTTTTTCCAAAACTTCTGAATGTTGATTGAGGAATATATTATAAACTGGTGTAAATATTAGGTATGGAGTATAGATTTGCCACATTTAGCCATTTTTAAAAGTATGAGAAGTAAATTGACTGCCTAAGTATTGTATTCTAGAGGGAAAATTTTAGGTCTTAAAAAATGTGTTTTGAACAGAGCAGCTCATTCATAATGACTTAAATCTTTCTTGCTATATAGAAAAGTTGATGCTAGCGGAAAAGAGTGGTAAGAGCAGATGGAAGCATTTCTAGGTCTTAGGCATGTTTCTTAGGCATGAGTAATGTATGAGACAGCTGAAGTAAACATTTTGATGGATTTTCCTTTTGTACTCTTACTGTGTCTTGTCACTTTTGATATTAATATAACTCTGCTATACAAAAAGCGAAGGCAGCAGCATGGACTTTTTTGTACCTCTGCGACTTATGAGGACCCCCCGCCTTCAGGCTGAGTTGAAGAGACATTATTTAGCATTCATGCATCTTTATAGGACTATATTTATAAAGTAAACCAAACGATGCTTGATAAAACAAAGCAGCTGAAGCTGAGGACTGGAAACCCACAATTATATGCATTATGGGGACTTAATCTAGACTAACTCTAGTCTGTTCTGCAGCCCAGATTGGACTGCATCTTCTGGTTCAGCCCCACAAGAAAGAAATGCTGCTCCACAGTGTGAACCAAGGCACAGAAAATGGGGACAATCAAAAGATTTGTTTCAACTGCACAATTGCGAACTGATCTGAAACAATGAAGTGAACAAGATCTGCCTTTGAAATGCTTTATCTAATGTCAATGTCCCATTAAGAGCTTTTTTTCTATGCTGTGGAGAGCCAGCCTGTTTTCCACTGAAATGATAACATTTCCTGTCTTATCCTAAATAATAACAGCTTCAAGTTGTCATTTAGATGGGATTCATTTAACTTTCTTTTAGTTGAGTGAGATTAATTTCCTAATATCAGTTATCCAGACTCCACTGTCTGCTAGAAAGAAACACACCTCCAAATGGAGATTAATTTTAGGATGGAATGGATCACTCTGAAAGTGCTACTTTCTCCACAGGATAGAGTGGGACCCTAAACCTGAAGATTTCTAAATTTAGAAGGGTAGGTCATGATGAAAACATTTTCACAATAACTCATCAGAGCCAGTTTTGAAATCCTTCCTTATTATAATGGTTTAACATTAACTTGCAAGGTAATCTTTCATTAAATTAATTTGAGTTAGTTATTGATTAGATGCATAAATTCATAGAACAGCACAAGTTGGAAGGGACACATACAGATCATTGGATACAACTCCCTGCTTCTTGCAGGACCATCTAACAATAAACCATATGACCAAGAACATCATCCAGAACACTCCTTGAATTCTGGCAACTTTGGTGCCATGACCACTTCCCTGGTAAACCTGTTCCAGTGACCAACCACCCCTCCAGCGAAGAACCTTTTCTTAATGTCCAGTCTGAACTTTCCCTGACACAACTTTGTTTCATTTCTTTGTGTCCTGATGCTTGTCACCAAAAAGTCGAGATCAGCTCTTCCCCCTTCACTGTTTCCCTTGAGAAAGCCACAGAAGACAGAATTAGGATTTAATGAGAACATAGGACAAACTGCAGTTCAAGCACAAGAGCTGTAACACAGGTTTATTGAGCAGCAAGCCGTTCAAACATAACCAAACCTGTTTAGTCCTTGCCCCTCTCTTTCCCCATGCCAATTCATCCCAGCCCACCTGGAGCCTTCCTTTTCCAAGCCTTTGCTCCTTCCTCTAAGCCTTCCATAATACACACCTTCCATAAAATCCCCAAATTTGTGACTGACCCATTGCAAATTTCTCTTCCCCCTGTATCCCATAGCAAATCCTATTTGTCTCTAAGATGTCAGTTTAAATGGTTCTCTAGGGAGAGCATTTCTGTCCTTATATCATCTTGGGGGGTTTCATACCTTTTGCTCTCTTTGGCTGGCTGTAGAAGGAGCCAAGTGAGCATTTTTTATTCTCTCTAGTGAGGTGATACTGTGCCTTTGATACTTCCCTTGTGTTTGTGTTTAATTTGCTTAGAAAATGGTCAAATAACTTAAAATATCCTATTGCCACTAAACTGCACAGCTTTTTCCATACAATCACAAGCTTTAAATACAGCTATGTCAACCTTACAACTAGTGGACCAGCTGGCTGTAGACTGGGATGCAGCTCTTTGTTCTTCATGTGCCGGTGTTACAGTGGGTGTAAATTACCCAATAGATTTTTTTCTTTTCCAGTCTCCTTAATTCTAATGATCAGATATTGAGCAGCAAAAATCCCCAAACCAATCCATAGCACTCCTCTAGAATAGGCTTCTCACTTCTGACATACCTGATACACCACAACATTTTATTTTCAAGTTTGGGAGGAGCTTACAAAGGTTGTCAGTGCTGGCTGCGGCATTTCAGAATCATAACATTAAGTCCCATTAAACTTCAGGAGATCTTCTGAGTGCAACCTTTCTGGCCTGACTGACCATGACTATTTGTTTAAGATTAGAAATAAAATTTGTTCAACAGAAGCTAATCTTGGCATTTTTATTTTTAGTATTTTGAGGTTTTGTATAAAAGCAAGATCAAACAAGTGAAATACCAACACCCAATTCACTGTCCTACCCAGCATATTCCTCTTACACTCTGCCTTTTATTTCTAATTTACTTTATTGATCAGGATAATTATTTCATTGCTGAGGAGTCTGACTCATTGACAGAACATATATCACCAAAGCTACACAAGTTTATGGTTTATGATCAACTAAGGGACTTTATGTAACTTATTCCAAGGTTGAAAAAGACATTGTGAAAGGTCTTTTACATTTATTTCCATTAACACATCCTGGAATAAATTACTGCTATATCTATCTAGAGCAGACAAGGATTCTGGCTTGAAAATAGTTCTTCAAAATGAATCTGCAAAAGCAAATTAACTACTTATTTTACATAGTTTTATTTCATGGTAGATTTTTTTAAATCAGTGTTTTAAAAAAGAGATTAAGTGCTATAAATTAGGGTTTCAGTATTTATTATCTCCATGAAAATAATTGAAGAACTTTGGTTAGAATTACATATAAAACTTATGATTCATTCAAGTAAAACCTGTGTAAATCACTTGATATAGCATTGTACGGACATTCAGAAAATATTTTAAAAATACAATAGTAGCTTAATAATAATTTTAAGATAAGAAAATTTCCTAATTTGGTGGGGGGCGGGGGGGAGGGGAAGAGAGAGGAGAAGAAAGAAAAAGGAAAAGGTAAAGCCCTGAAAGACACTAATTTAAGAGTCTAGTTTTGTATTTAGATCTGTGTTATAAATACAGGTAGCTCAAAACCTCTTTTTCCAAACAAACCAGCCACCACATTTTGTTCACAGCTATTTTGCCTATAAAATAACAATAGTATAAATGGTCATTCTGCATGGAAATAATACTTGAGTTGGCATATAGAGCTACACTTTTCAAAAACAGTTGTTTGAAATTGCATGTACTTAGGAATTAAAAATTAATCTCTGTACTTACTCTTTTCAAATGTTTCTTTTAGAGTCTTTTTTCTTGTACATCTGTAGCAGTTTTCCTCACCAAAAGTAAAATGCATGTATATAAAAAGGAGAGAGACCTTGATTTACAGTATACATTTCACTAATGCTGTTGAAGACACACTTGCAAAACTGTAGAGAATTTTATTCCTCCCTTTAAAAACAGACACAGTATTACAGTTTAGAAATGAACATTCAAAATAAACATTCCATCCAGCATTTAAGTAATCAGCCAACTGAAAAATTTTATCATACTTGTTTCAATGTTTTAGCTACTACAATGTTTTCACTACAAAAAGGGAAAACTTCTGAGATGTGATTTGGGAAAATGCCAATCAAACTATTCTGACTACAAAGACTTCAACAAACACACATGTACTCAGATTCTCATGGTATTCATTCTTGCCTCTCTCCCAAAAACAATGTAAAAATTACTGACAACATTAAAATGTGCATGCAGGCAGATTGTTTAGCATAGGGTCATGCTTCAAGCATCAAGTACACATGCATAACTTCAGCTAAGGTCTGCCAATTATTTTATGATGATGACAGTGGAAATGCACCAAGAGTTCAAGACCTCCACCAGGAAATTGGTGGTACAGCAGGAAGCTGTAAAAATGGTCACATAGGGCAGTTCAGATGCAGTATTTGACCAACTTTAAAGACACTCAAGAATAGCAGAAGCATAGAAGGCAGCTTTGTGTTGGAAGGAAGGCTACAGTCAAGAGAGCATTTCAGAACAAGCTGTCTGTGCTGCCATTATTGCACAGCACTCTGCTGGCAACTGCAGTCATGAATTTGCACGTTAAGATTCCACTGCAGCAAGATACATTTAAGCTTTTATAGCCAGCTAACAGCTGGTGCAGCTGAGAAGTGTGAGTCATTTCTCAACTACACAAACACAGGGTGTAACATGCAAAAATTCACCCAGTTTAGCCTTCTGCTAGGAGCTCTCAGATAAACTGGGTAGTAGAACAAAAACTGAGTAAATGACATATGTGTGGGCTTCCAGGAGGCAAGTTTAAAACGAAGTGGGTGATACCACCTGAGGATGGTCAGGCCAAGTAGCTGAGTACAAGTTGCTACTACAAATCCTCTGAAAAACCATTATAACTTCCCCAGAGGCATAATTTCAAAGTGCTGTTGTTCCTGCAACCAGCCATGGGCAAGAGGTCATCTTGCACACCATGTTGCCACTTTGGTGAATGAACCAGCCTTAAGGCAAGTCCTCCCATAGAAAACATTAAAAATTCATGAAAGTATTAAATATGAGATCAGACCAGCAGCAACAGAATCCAGAAAAGCTTTCATTCATTCATTCATTCATACATTTTAGTCTACCTAGTTCCATAGTAACTGTCGTACATGTGGTTGTATAATATATATGTTTTGAGATTTTTCTGATTTCCCTAAAAATATCTTTGTTCTTAATTTTTTAATTCTGTTCTTCTTCTTTCAACATCGTAACTAAATTAGTAGAGACTAATAATTAAAAGGAACATACAAAATTTTCAGCTTTGATTATAGATTTTCCTACAAATATCCAGTGGGAAAGAAATCATTTGGTAACTCTGCATCTTAGTTTTCATGTAATTATATTATTGTTTGCAATTTTACTCAGAAATCACTAATAATGGTCACACCTATTATATCTTATCATTTGAACCAGAGATTCATTCAAACAGTGCCCCTTTCTCATGCTCCCACACAATCAACAGCCCATCACAACTTGCACATTTTTTTAATCCTGCACAAACTGTGCAGCTAAAAATCACAGTGGTAACCTACATCTAATTATTAGCTTTTCATGGCTAGGATTTTACTAAAACAAACACAAACAACCCTAAACTCAGTTTTTGAGACATATGTCTCAAAAGAGCTATTAGTATGTGAGAATATGTGTGAGAATAGCCCTTGCACTGGAACCATGGTTACTGTATACTTCTAGGGCAGTGAACAGCCTCATCTCAGGCTGAGACACCCAGGAATAACAATTATGCAACTATACTAATTACAGTAATTTTAACTGCACTGCCACCACTGCCAAGAGTAATGGACAAAATAGCAACTGCAAAACATCTTCCCTCTAGTAAGTGCACCTTTGTTTTTGCAAATTTTCTTGTAGATTGATTTCTTAATGTTAGATTCTTTTAGTTAGTGTTTGGATGGTATTCCACATTCTTGGCAGATACAAGACTTAAGTTCATTTATTAGAACACATTTTTGACTTGAATTTTATCCAATAATACTGTTATTCATCTAAGATTCTTGGATATAACAGTCATCTATAATTCATGAAGTCTTCACTACTTCACTGACTATAACTGCTGCAACAGTAAAAAGTACGCATTGAATACTGCACACATAATCAAAAATAAAATGAAAAAAAAAAATTAAAGACACATGAAAAAGAAAAGGCCTGCAGAAAGAAAAAGGAAGAATGTATCCTTCACCACCATTTATTATGGATCTGCCAAATCTATAGCAGCTAACAGAAACCTTTCTTTTTTGGGGGCTGGGACTGGGTAGAAATGTAACACATTCAAAACACTAAAATACTTGCACTGCTACCTAGCAGTTATTACTTTTTCTGAGTGATAGGCTCAAAATCTTTTTTACAGGTCAAAGGAAGAATGTCAAGAATGACCACCAATTATAAAGCAGGGTGAGCTTATCTCAAAACAAGGGGGAACTGGAGGGTCATCTTTGTTTTGGATATTTGGCTGCTCCAATGAGTCATCAGTTTCTATAAACAGCCTCCCCTGAGATAATGAGTAGAGAGCAAGGTCTTTCTGGTGTGTGACTAACCTGGGGTGTGCAGGGGAAAGTGTGTATATGGCTTGGCCAAGCATAAAGTATAAAACTGGACAACCAATAAAACTATCTTTGAAAAAACCAGATTTCTGCTGACTTCAACCATGTACTCCTTGCCTCTGGCTGGAGATGCTCAGCATCAGGACTCAGAGACTGATAATAGGATTCACATTCCTATCACATTTAATTATTTATTGCAATTGCTACATTATAGAGTGCATTCCTGTATGCCTCTGCTAATGAAAATTCCATGTCATGCAAAATATATCACAATAGTAAATTTGACAGTAAACATTAAAACCTCCTTGTAGGACATCTAAAAGAACCCAATTACAGAAAATTGCCTCTGTTTGGCAACAGCTCACCCCTCACCAAGAAAAAATTGGATGAAGAAGAGGTAGGGAGTTCCAGCAAATGAAGAACAAACAAGGGTCAGTGGAAGAGAGAACCAGGCCAGCAGCTCCTGCTCAGCAGGGCAAAATCCTCTGTATGGGGCTGCAGGAGTAAGTGAGCGGGCTGTAGAGCATCAGGGAGGATGAAGGGCTAAGGACCAACACAGAAGCCCTGTGGAGGTGAACACCTTAACCCCCAGCACCACAGCACAGGGACAGCCAGAGTCTTTGGCCCAGGTCCCTGCTGGGGTTCCCCATGACAGCAAGGACATTACCAAGGTGCAATATGTGCCCAGCTACCTGGGCAGGTGGAGCACAGAACCCATGGGGAGACACCTATAGAGCTGGTTGAGATCAATCTGGAGAAGAAGGACCAAGGAAGCTGGCTCAGCTACCTGCTCTCTTCAGCTATCCTGGGAAGTGCAGGAGAGGACACACTCAGGATCTTGTTGCAGCTACACATTGAAAGCACAAGAGATCTCAGCTGCACCAAGGGCAAGATTGTGCTTCTCATCGTTTTCTCAGGAGAAGAATTTCATGTTATTTTACAGTTTTCTAGAAATTGCTGTCATATCAGAGAAGATGCAAAATAAAATCATGGAAATGTCTTATTCTCTAAAACTTAAAACCAAAAAACTCACTCCCTTAATTTGAAAAACTGGAGATGAAATAGTCAAGAAAAAAGCCACATCATTAGCCACTTTGGGGTTCATTTCTGAAGTTTTTTCTGTGCTTCATTTAGCTACAAGCTGACAAGACAGATTCTGTGTTTCTTAGATCTGAAGTCTCATTCATCAGAAAACATATATCCCCCTTGGAACTGAATCCCAGATTGCAATATCTAACTTGAAGGATCTTTGCTGGAATTCTGCTTCATATAAATATATCCTTCTACATTTCCTATAATCCAGAGTACCCTTGATCAATGTGATCAGGATATCAACTCATGAATCCCCTGCTATGTAAGGCCACCTGACAAAATACTGGTGACCTGCAGAAACATTTTTGAGTTAGCTTGCCAGGGCACTCATGGGGCAGATACATTCCTTTTGGACAATATGGTGAGAAAAGGAGACATTAATCACCTCTGAATTGATGAGTCTCAGTACATACATTTTTCATGTCATAAAACTCTAGAAATACTTATACAAACACATCAGTGATATGAAACTGAGCTAATTGCTAGTTTCATAGTGAGACTAGATATAATGGTATGCAAGTGATTTATGGGGTGATTGAATGACAGGTGTAGCTGCTCAGGACTCTCCAACTCATTAAAGAGACATTTCTTTGGGAAACTGAGCAGGCTGAAGAGAAAGCTGCCTAGAAGTCAGGGACTGGATCACTGTGTAGTTAGGTTCAAACAGAAACAGGGAGCTTTGGCAGGACCCTCCTGCTCCCCTGACAGCACAAGGGAGCAGCATGGCATGAAAACAGAGAAACAAGCAGGATGGCCAGTATCACCCGAGAGCAGAGAAAAAATCATCAAAACATTTCCTCAGAATCAGAAAGTGTTTTTCTTATGGAAGGTTTTCAGTGGTTCTTCCTACAGTGCCAGGCCATTAAATTTGTCATATATCCCCTCAATGTTTTCACAAAAAAAAAAAAAATCCATAAGGCCTTTATTGTAGTTATTTCCTTCTCTCCTGTTTTTACCCTCCCTTCCTGGATCTTGAAGTTGAACACACTCTGCATAAAATGATTCATAAATTTTAATCAGAGGAAATACATGGAGAAGAAGAGCAGAGTTAATGACTGCTTAGAGAAGGATCTATTTTATGGGAAATTAAATTATTTCATTACATTATTATTATAAGTTGTTAAAATAATAATTAATTTTCATAAGCATTGTAGCAATAATAAATGAATGTCAAAATCTGTTGTCTTTGCAGTTTTTTAATACAGAATAAAAACTTATACCAGGAAGAATGGTCCTTTCAATATCAAGATGTGATTTTTGCTCAGAGAATCAAAACTTTTACATAGATGATCATGAAAACACAATGATGTCCAATAGTTAGGAAAATACCAGAAGTGTATTTGGCAGGGACCACCACACATTTCCATTATCAAAACTATTAAATAGTGGATTTATATCTCTTTCTACACAGTCAATCGTAAGAAAATCTTTACCAATATTCTGGAAAAGAAAAACAGTATCAGAAAGCCTGTAGAAGAAAACAGAGGAAGAAATGCAATATTCTATTTTCATTACTTCATTATTATATTTAATGCTTTATTAATAGTGCTATTTTGTAAATATTCAGTAGTAAAGGAAAATAACTAAACCATAAGAAAGTTCTTTTTTTACTCATTAAACACTATTCTCACTCAAATTCTGTTCCATCAGGCCAGATCATAGCTACAGTTAGCAGGTACTCACTCTCCTCATCCTCAGAAAAATACTTCAGTCCTATTGAGGAGTCATCTTTTTTGTTACTGTACATAGAAGATTATGCTCATTTACACTGCCACACACAACAACCTCGTTTGCATTGGGAAATTAATTTACAGAGAATACATGTTATGATGCACAGCTAGAGAAGAAAGAGCATGGCACATCAGAGACAGTCATCCTGAAAGAGGTCTGCTCCTATAGTTTGTCTCACTAATGAGTAAAGATCAACTTGGAAAAATCTTCCATTTATAGGTGGAATGATATTAATTTCTAGACTAGGAGGTAAGAAGTATTTCTGGTAGCAATATCCACCCAAGATTTACAATGTCCTTGTTTGCTGCCAGGAAATACTGAAAGAAAGGGAAGGGTGAAGATACAATATTAGGATACACGGCAGAAAGGAAAAAAAAAACAAGAACACAGAGGCAAAGAGAAAGAAAGAAATGCATGGATGATTTTAAGGAAAAAAATAACAGAAGGACAACTGGCAGCTGGTTGTGCTACTGTAAACAGACAACTCTCAAGCATTCAGGCTGAAAATCCAGCTGCTCTGCAAAAGCACATGCTATCTACACCCATAGTTTGCATTTCCACTGAGACCACACTCCATTTCTTCTTTCCTAAACTACACATTCAAAGCTTAAATGTAACTCCTACATGATTTTCCAGAGAAAACAGGGGATACTATGGGAAAGACTCACACTTGCATAGTTGGTATGCTTGCTTGTTAGTTTTTCAAATTTAATAACTGAAAATTATCTTCCAGCAATTTCAGCATTGCAAAGTCATCTTATAAAATCCTTTTTCATCTGCTAAGATCTGATACGTGGTGAGAGTACAAAAGCAGTCAGTTCAAATAAGGTTATCTCAACTCAAATCAGTTATTTCAAGTTCACAAGCTGCTAATCTGACTTTAGAATAGGATGCCAGAATAGGGATGACCTTGAGATAGGACATTTTTCATGGTTACTTCAGGCTTCAGAAGTTCTATGTATTTCAAAATATAACAGCTTGGACATAGCATGCAAGGATTATTTACCTTTTGCATATAGTCCTTCTTATTGCTCAGAGAATAAACTGGAATTAAGCACACAAATTTAGGAATACTTACTCCTCAATGTTAATGTGCTTATGTCAGCAGCTACAAAGACTTTTCCTAGCACCTTGACTTCCATGACTTTTATGACTCCAAATGTAACAAGGATTTTTAATATTTAGCTAAATTCAAACTGACTCCCTAAACTTCCTACTCCAGGTCGATGTCAAAATCCCTCTGTTCCCAGGAAATGCTGATGTTGACCTTTAAAATGTGCATTGGGAGAGAAAACACCTTGAGATAGAAGTGTTATTTTTCTATCTTATTCCCACAGGATATAATAGGAAACAAATGCACTAACCATATCATTTTATGATGGCAGTTCCAGTTCCACCTCTTCCGGGGTACTTAACGCCTATCCACCTAATTAATGCAACAGGTTAGGGGCATAAACAAAAACATGGCGGGGAAAAAAGCATATTTGCACTGGATATCTTTCTGTGTTTAAGCTAACCTACACAAAAGGTAAGAACACAAACTTCATACAGTATTCTGAACATAAGAACTGATAATTTAATTTTCTTTGAATTTGGAATTTGAGAAAAATAGAGTTCTATATTATAGAAACAATGGTAATGATTTTTATGCAGATTTTTTTTTTCCTGTATTGAATGTAGTGTGAAGCATTGAAACTATCAGGTTATTTAAGCCATCTTAATCTACAAGAATTTCAGGGAGTAAGCTCTTGGTTCCAATTTCCTTCTGCCAAGTCTCACAAGAGCTGAATTCGTTGTCCATAAACTGACCAGTAGAATTGTTAGCTAAGCTGAACATATCCTCTTTATTCTTGACAATATGCCAGAAGAACTAGAAATTAATGTAAAAAAAACAACCAAAAAAAAAAAAACCAAGAAAAACAAAAAAGCCCCAACCAATTTTACAGAAGAAATAATCTCAAGCGAAAAAGCTCCCACCATAATTTCAGGTTTAGCTTTAGAATCACTCTGAACCAGTAAAATTTTGGAGTACTCCATGCATCTTTGAGTTCCACTACTACAAAAAACTTCTATTTCAGTATCTCCATAGTTACCTTTCACTCAAATGTAGAGAAATGCAAGAGAAAAAAAAAATCACTATAATGTGCACATTGACTCTATGATCACAATACATTGATACTGCAACAAGGCAATGCCTTACTCTATTTTCCTTTTTCAATCCACGGCCTTGCAATGTAGTTTCTGTAAAGAATGGAGTATTAACAAAAAGAGTCCTTGCATTGCAAAGAGTATTTTCACTATGTCAACATTTTCCTGTCTGACTCAAAAGTAAAAAAATGTTTCACATCCCACTGAAATGGGTTTTCTAATACCCATATATATCTGTAGCCATGCCACAGAGGAATATTCTGCAGTGCTAAGAACAACTAATAAATTCTGATACTTTTAAAGAAGTTTAAAACCTTTGTAACCAGAGAGCAAATAGAGTCTTTTTTTTTGCATCTTATTTACTGAAAGCAATATTTTGATATATAGTCCTACTTTAAAGGTTTTTATTCACATGATCAAGTTGAAACCAAGATATCTAGGACTGACTCTGTTAATAATGGCAAACACTGTAACATCTGCTATTGAAGCAGCAGAAAATAACAGACCAGGAAGTGGAGCTCTCAGAAACATGACCAGTTCCTCAATAATTTTACATTTATTGCCAAGTGCTTTGATATACCTATTCTTCAGGGAAAGATTGGTGTGATAGTTAATGGTTTTAGCCTTCTAGTGGTGATTTAGCATTGGAGCACACTCGTCCTGCTGAAAGTGTGCAGAAGTTTATCTGTCATTAATTTGAAAGGCAAATGGCCTTGCAGTTACTGTATGGTAAAAAAAAACCCAAAGGGGCAGTGCTACACTATAACTAAAGGACAGAACACAGTGTTGATACCTCACTTTGTTTCTAGTTTATTTTTTTTATGACAAAATTTGTTTATTGTCTTTTTCATTCTCCCTTTCTCTGGAAACTATATGTTCCTTTGCAAGGTTGATACCTAGGAATTCATTTAAGAATGGATTAGCCTCAAAATCCTGTTGAATTCCAGCTCCAGCTAGAGGAGCATTGAAAAAATGGAGGAACATCTCATTCTGGTAACAAACTCAGATTGTTTAAGACATGACTTGAGAATATGGCTAACTTGATGATAAACTTGAAATAAATGAGACTTGTTTGCCAAATAATAGAAGCCATAGGAAGTTTTGTCTCAATAGGCCTCAATGGCATAGACCAGTGTACAGTAATTTTCTTACTGCACGGAGGAAGTCCTCTCTAAAATAATGATGATTTACTTTAAAAAATCCCAAACAACAAAAATATCCCTCTAGCTTCAGCCAGACACTGAAGAAGCCAGAAGAAGAGATTCACTACTGAGTAAGGCAGAGTCACTGATACCTGTGTTTCCAGCAGCAGAGTGCATATAAGGCAAGTATGTGTTTGATTTAAGCAGAAGAGAAGGTGCTGAGACAAACCAACAGCTGGTCTATGCAATTCCTCACCAAATAAAAAGTGTGTATTTTGGCAAGTGCTGTGAACTTGGAGTCCTCAGAATTATTTCTTTTTAATAGATCAGTATTCCCAGAGGCATTTCCCCCTCTTTCTTCTTTCAAGCTCTCACCACTTATGTCCTGAGTAGAATGCATGAAGCAGTTCAAGAAAGCTTACGTGGTAATTGAAAACAGAATGGCAAATATATACATCCTAATTGAACAGAGCTATGACAGATTTTAAGCTGTTAAAGCATTGTGTTCTTTATAGGATGGGACTTGAAATAAATGTTCCCTTTAGTAAGGAGTTTTACCTATCTCCAATAGCTGTATCATGACCACTTTGAAAGAGAGCAAGGGGATGGGGGAATAGTAATACAACTGATTTGAAAAGATTACTTTCAACAAAGTGCAGCAAATTTATTGGTGCACTACACCTTTTGATTTTGAGGGATGTTTTGGGAAGACACTATTGAGAAGTAAAAACGAAATTCTGAAAATTAAAGGATGGATAAACATAATGTAAAATTGGAATTCAGGGGTTTTTTACTGCAAATGGTCCAGATATTCAGGGAGTTAGTCAAGCTGAAATTCAGAAAATTAAGTCTCTTATCTGGACACACAGACTGCAACACAGGGCACAAAAGTAGGGAGTGACATGGCTCAACTACTCAACAGTCAAAGTACTGAATATTGCCCAGTATCAACCATTTGGTGCATGAAGATTTTCTTTCCCACCATCAACTTAGATTACAGAAATATAAATACCCTGTCCCTTCATCAACACAAGCCACAAGAGCAGGTTTATAATTCTGATATCAACAGGCTTATGCTTTTCTTCTCTCAAATCATCTTGTTAATTCCCTTAAAATATGAGCTAAAATATGCAAAAATGTTTCATTCATCTGCAAGATTTTTCATAGCCACCACAGAACAGGTCTAATGTCACAGATCTGACTCTGTTTGTCAGCAGCTCCTGCACAGCATCCCAGCTGCTGTTCTCAGCTCCTGTGTGAGCCTCTTCACACATTCAAGTCAATATTCACATAATATAAAGCTTAAATATGCATTAACATACTTCCCACACTACAGAACTCCTCCATAAACTGTTTCAGTTTCTCAAATGTCTAAAGACCTCAGCACAACATTGTAGTAAGACGCAATTTTTTATTAGTCCTTGAAAGTCACTGACTTGGGTACATATTGCAAATTCTGAGACCATTGTACCAAAAAATTCTTTGAGCTAATTTTCATATGTTCTGTCAGGTAAAAAAATAGGAAAGAACCAGCTTTGTTATTGTCTATCCATTAAATCCATAACAATTATTCAAATTATTCATCTATGTATGCTTTTTTCAAATAAATCAGTTTACTGGATACTGGGTTCCAAATGCAAATGAACAAACGGCTGATCCAGATCACTTGGTAAGTTTATAATTCATTCATTTCCTGATGTACAGGTCTACTGATTCACTCACCCAAGATCTTCTTCTGTGCTAACAGGGCGGCATCACAGTTACACCAGGTCAAGCAATACAAATACTGCCCACATCAACAAGCTCTTGAAGAATAAGTAAATTTTGCTTTTTCCATCAAACACCAGGAAACATAAAACGTGACAAACACAACATGCATCTCCACACAATAACTTTTCATCCAGAGTTTGAACTGCTGTATTTTGCTTTGAATCTCTCATTTGATAAAATTTTATTGTTACATTTTGGATTTACATTACTAATGGAAAAACCAGCTATTAGCAATTTCACCTATTTTCTCACTGATTAATTATGGTCTTTTCAGTGTCCTCAGAACTTCATACAAGAGGCTAAAATAACTTGAACTCCAGTTGGCATCCAGGCTGTTAAAACCCTTCAGTTTCCCCTCTTTTTATATATATGACATTATTTTTTATATTAATTTTACAAACATGGAATACATGCTACATTTCTGCAAAGCCCATAGCAATGACCTTCAGTTCAGTTCAGTAATAGCTTCCCTTACTGAGCTACGTGAACGTTATTCAAACTCAAATGCTTCAATCCTAACTTTTGTCACTACTTCACATTATGGCTATTTTCCTTCCCACTGGTGCCTATCGGTTTTAAACCCTATGTCAGTTTTGGTTCACATTTAAAGAGAATTAATGCTCCTGTGGGACTTTTAAAAATTATATTCTTTTGCTTAAGCTATTTACTTCATTTATTTTATTATTGGTGGTACATTCTGCTGAGAAATAATTCAGAGACAAGAAATCTGATGGATCTTCTATGCTGTCTGGATTTGACTGATCACTTTGAGCCTCTGCACAACAGAATCTTCCTACAAGCTGCCTTTATAGATAAAATGCTGAATTACTATGTTTTTTTTAAATTATCAAACATAAACATTAGTGATGATAGGCCTTCACAGAAGAGGAAAAAGCAACGTTTCTGTATTCCATTGCCCAGGAGGAAACAATGTGAGTAAGATTGCTGATGCTGTGAAGGAAATTAGTTAGAAATAGGCTGCATGCACACCATGTACCAGCACAGGACAGGTGCTTTTGCTGTATTGAATCTGGAGAACTGCATTTATTCACAAGCAGCTCAGAAGAAAGGCAGTGGGTCACACAAACTGCCTCCATGGAGAACAAGCACAAATTTAATACTATTTCCCTATCCATATATATTTTAGAGATAAGATTTTGAAAATTAATTCACTGACCGATTAAAAAAAATGTGTCTGATAACTTTGTCTCGAAATTGGACTTTCTTACTGTCTGAAATCTAAATTTACAATCCTGAAGGGAAAAATTGGACACTAGGACTAGCACAGTAGAAAGTTCAAAATACTAGTCAGAGTAGGTTTATATAGGAATGCCACAAAGATTTTGACTTATTATAAAGAAATTGCCAAATTCTTTCACATAAATGTTCCTAGATCACAGTCCCCTAGCTCTAAAGTGTCCCTATCAATGTAGCAGGATTCAATAGATCCCCATCCTGCTTTTGTGTCACAATGTAATCAGGAAAAAAATACTATGTTCGGAGGAGAAAAAATACAGTTTCTGCTGAAAGAACTTTTTGTTGAGAAGTACCTCTTTAGACATTCAGGCCATACCTAACTGTACTCTAATGGAGACTGACTTGTAAGTGGAGTACATAAAAGTACCCAGAAGGACCAAAATATATATTAAATACTTCCCAGATTTGTCATATATCTCTTAAGATCATACATACTTGGAGAAAGAATGTATGACCTATTTTTGTAAATATTATTTTAAAAATCAGTGATGACATTTAGTAGACGTATATTACTATTTCTCTATCAGAGTCTGATCCCAAGTGCCACAGCATGAAATTTAGACAACTTTGGAAAAGGAGCTCTTGTAAACATACACAGACTGAGAATGTAGTTTCCCTGGCAACCAAAAGATCTGAGAACTCATTCCTTCAGGTTGCAATTCTGTTTATGAGCTTCCACATCTGCTTGCATAGGAATGAGACACCTGGGATTACATTTCTAGAGTGATGAGTGAGAAATTAGAGAACAATAGACATTATATAGCTAATTTTGTGCAGTGATGAAAATGAGTCTTCTGATGTTCATTGTCACGGACCACCCAGAATATCTGAGGACACCAGTATTCACACCATGATTAATCATCCAGCCTTTTCCCTGCTTACCTTGACAGGAGCCAACACCTGCAAGAAAAGCAATGCAGATGCTCTCCTGCTTTGTACTAACATGAGTTAATGAACTATTTCGTTAAACAGATTGTAAGCATTCTTTTCTGTTAAAGCAGAGGATAAGCCAGAGAAAGGAGGAAATATTGCACATTAGACGGTGATAAGGAAAGAGCAGGCACTTCTGTTGGCTATTTCCAAGAACAACAGGTGCAAAAAAAAAGTTATTTTCTGTAAAATTTTATTTAACTCTCAACATTAACAAGGCCACATGTACCCAGCTGGCTTAGATAGAGGGAATTACTACAGCAGGATACTTTTATTCCTTAATGTCTTCCCTGTAAAGACTCAGTGTTCGCTATATGCAAATGACTTTGTATGGATGCTGTCACACCAACAGAGTTATTTTGTTCAGCCCAGTATCTGCAGGCAAACTACCTTGGCTAGGCAGTGAATAGTATGTCTGAGGAGTAAGTGAATTTTCGACACCTGTATTCCACTTAATTCACTCAGACAGTCCTACATTAGATCAGCTGAAGTTATTGGATTTGTTATCATTATTAAGTTTATTATCATTAATGACTTTTGAGAACAAAACAATTTTTGAAGAGGTTGTGGGTTGGTTGGTTGCTCCAAGATCATTTAATATTCTTTCACAAAGTAAAATGAATGGAAAAAATTCTTCAGTATTAATCCTTTCCCTACAAAATGTGTTCTGCTTCTGTCTGAGCACCTTTTTGCTGTAAATTTCTAATGTTCAGAAATGTGCAGTAAGTTTTTGTACATATAACCAGAATTATCCAAAGAAACTGTCTTGTGAAGGCTAGTATCCCTAATAACCATCAAGGTCTGCTTTTTAATTTCTTTGACTTCTATTAGTCCTATTTATAGCATTTTACTAAGAGTTTTTGAAAACTGAGTTTAAAAAATATCCATTATAGCACTTGTGCATTTTCAGCAGCAACTTTTCTAATATAAACAGCTTTCAGTGCCACTCTAACAAAACCAAAAGATGAACACCACCCACCCCACACCTACCCCCCAAAATTCCTTATAGTTTTACAGCCTGATTTAAGGTTGCTTTGAATTTGACTCAAGTAATAGCCTACCCTCAAGTTTACACCTACTTTCATGCTCAGACTGACTGAAAATTTCAGAATTTTCAGAGTAAGAAATGCACTCAAACTTTAACCATCAGCACTGGGTAAATTACCACTTACCACTCTACTTGATGGCACACTTTGTAACTGAGTACTAAGCTTCTTTTCATGCAGCAGATACAAGTGGAGCCTTACACACAAAGCCCAAAGTTTATCCACCTGAAGGTGAATATGAAGTAGTTTTTCTTTCTGTGGCCATAAATACAAATTAAAGACTTACAATGAGAAATATAGCTTCCCATTATACAGACTGCTCATCAGTGCTAACAGAACCAAATAAAAATGTATTTATTTTTACAACAGAAAAAATATTTTGAAAACTCGACTGTTTCCTATTATGCACCAAGCTTTGCTGTACATTCTGGAGATTTGAATCTCCGGAGTTTGTCTCTTATAGCAGTGTAACTCATATCAATGCTAAATCCAAAACTTCTAGGCAAGCCTGACCCAAAAAGTATGTAGTCTCTCACACTGAGCCCTCTTATCTGCATGTCCCTTACATAACACTTCATAAGCTATGAAAACACAAACTCAAGCAACAGAAAAAATTTAACACCTCTCTTCTGTATTTCCCATCTTAGTAAATCCCAGTTCTCAAATATATGCCCAAAAGTGTAGGCAGACTTGAAGGGAGGGAAAAAAAGGATTCTTAATAGGAATTCCCTTAAGGAGCAGAAAGACGGTTACACTGTCTTAACATATTAAACTTAAATTTAAAAGGAAGAAAAAAGTTCACTGTCCTCATTTCAGCTGGGATGAACTTAATTTTTTTCCTGGTAGCTGATACAGTGTTGTATTTTGGATTTGATATGAGAACAATGTTGATAACACACTAATGTTTCAGTTGCTGCTGAAACAGCAGTGCTCACCCTAAGTCAAGGACTTTTCGGTTTCCTGTGCTCTGCCAGTGAGCAGGTGCACAAGGAACCAGGAGGGAGCGTGGCCAGGGCAGCTGACTCAAACTGATCAAAGGGATATTCCACACCACAGAATGTCATGGCCAGTATATAAACTGGGAAGGCTCAATCACTGCTCAGAGACAGGCTGGGTATTGGTCAGTACACGGTGAGCAGTGATTCTGTGTATCACTCATCTTTCTGGAGTTTTATTCCTCTCTATTTTTGTTATACCTTTTTTCATTACATTTTTTTGTTGTTGTTGTTAATGTTNACATTGCAAAGAACTGCTCAGAGCTTAATTTGATTATATTAAATAAGCTGAGGGAAAAGATTATTTGTAACAGCAGGAAAGAGAAAGAGGAGTACTGATGAGGGAAAATATAAAATTCTTAGCACATTAGACAGATGGGCATACATTTGCCTGGGGAACACTGAAGTCTAAGCTGAAGTTTGGGAAAACAACAAGGTACTATAAAATGAAAAAGTGTTAGGATGGCAAAAATACCCTCTAGGTGTTCCCTTGCCAGCACTAGGGAAAGCATCCCAGGCCCCTCCAACCTTGGAAGTAAGCCATACACAAGTGTGGTTGGGAAAAAAATAGACGTGTTGTCCTGCTCCAGAATACATTTATCAGATATAGGACTTTCAACAAGGGACTCTTAAACCACCCTTATCAAAATGTTTGTTTAACTTTATGTTACTTTTCATCCCTCCTCTCAAATAATTTCACTGTATCACCTCCATCCCTTCCCAAATACAGAACATGCCCATTTCTCCTTTTTCCAGTGGCACTAGTTTGGTTGATTTTCGAGCATGATCTGGTATTTATGATATGGATACCCCATTATCTTCTGTGCTGGTTATTAATTCTGCTTAGATAACTTCCCCTCCCCTCCCCCCACCCCTTTTTTTCTCTCTACAGTATCCTGACATTTTTGTCTCACCATCTTGTTAGTGATGCCACAGGTCAAGGTGGGTCATCTGCATATACATCAGTCTGGCTTTGTGTTCAGCAACCAGAAACTCCTCATGTTTTTGCCTTGTTAGTCATGCCACAGGTCAGGGTTAGCCACTTGCATGCAAACCTTAATCCCTAAGTCAAACAATTTCCTGAATTCTAGAAACAAATAAAGACAAGCTTTGTATGTGCCCCCTGAAAATTGGGACTTTAGGGTTAGCAATAGATGAGGTGCTAGTGACAAATGCTTACTTTTTGATGACTCTTCTGGTAATTTGTAGCCTTATGCAGGCAATATCAAAATATTTAAAACCTCAGTATTGTCATTCCTACAATTATTTTTCTTCCAGCAGATTTGCCTTACTTGGTCTTGCAAAAAACTGTTTTCCAGTTTTCTGCTTAAACACAACTTCCTTTACTTATACCAAGTGCAAGGATCAATCTAATGCAAAGATCCATTCCCATCATGCTGAGCATGGAACATGCCAAAAAAAGCAATGCTGTTTTGCAGCCTTTGGATTTAAATTTAGTGGTGATTTCCAATGTTTTGTTGTCTGCAAGCTGCCTGCTTTAGATTTTCGTCAACCCATTTCATTGAACTGCTAAGAACATTTTTTATTACAAGCTAATACAGTTTTGATCTTCATAGCTGCTTTTTAATCACCATTTTAATAATCTATCCTCAGTCTCTACCAACATGTGGACAAAAACTTCAACCTGAAGTTAGAACTAGTACCTTCAATAGATTTGGTAACAAACAACCCAAATAAAATCAATGGACATGGCAGGAGGCATCAGTCAGCTGCTATTGTCACTCTGGGCAAGAAGAAGAAGAATTATCTGCATACATACACCATACCTGTCAAATTCTATGCAAGCTATCATAACACTTACGATTGTTGCAGCGGCTCAATAGGTGAATTTCTTCTTTTGAAGTGTATCTTTAGTTCATTCAATATACATTTTGTTTGAGTTTCAAGGTCTGAGACATGGGATAACACAAGGTGCTCAACTTTGGTAAATCACTCCAGTCCTTCATATTCAGGAAGACTGAAGGTGAAGCAAGTGAAGTCCACCAAATAGATGTCCATAAAGAACATTGGTGTTATAGACATCTAGTTAAATCATTAAGTTCTTGAATTCTCAAAGGGAGAGTTTCTGATGTCTTAGTCACCAAAAATGCCAAGTCTAGAACATTCACATTATTACATACCATTTTTCAAAACACACGTGCATAAAAGGGGGAAAATATCCACTTATTTATTCATGTTGGAAAAGTACAGCTCAGGCTGCTAAGTGACTCTTCTAATAGGCTTTTTTTTTTGTTGGACATTTTTGTATAGCTTTATTAGAAGCCTTTTCTTCTAACCTCACTTACCATCTTAGTCCAATTTTCTCTGATCAGGTTCTTTTAGATATTTAGATACTTTTAGATATACCCCTAGGATTCAGTTGGTCACACATCACACACATATTTCTGGTACTTAAGCTCACCTTGATAGACATTTTTAATTTTGCTAATGTGATAATATGAATTATACAAACATTTCCATTGTTTCAGTGTACTGTAACATTGTCTATCTGATGTTGGAAGGTTGTAGCTTGGCAGCAGGAGGGAAGCTGCCTCTTATCTTTGCTCTAGCTGCAGTGCTCTGAATTGGGTTCAAACTTCTGTAAAATGAGGAGATGGTAACTTGCTTGGGATGGCTGAGCATAGGTAATTGCAAGGTGCTTTGAGAGAACATATTGAGGAAGCAGGGAGAGAAGAAAGCACAGATGGTGTTAGCCCAAGTGAGGAAGGCTACATAGCACACACAGAGGTTTATATACTTCACACTTACAATTATTACAGACTTGCTTGCTCAGTTACTGTAACCTTCCCTCCATATTACTTCAGTGTACAAGAACCTTACCATTTGCTTCCAGTTTCCACAGAAAGTTATTCCAAACATGCTAGAGTGACTGAGTCAGCAACTCGTTCTTCATTTTTCCGCTCTAATAGTATAAGATCTTTGACTTATCAGCATGCCTAGTCCTTGACAAAGGGCTAGATGAATTCTGGAAAATTCTATCAAAGCTGATGAGTACCTAAAAGGAAGCCTACAATATCATTCTGGGCACTCAGACAATCACCCATAGTGTCTTACCTTTTAAAATTTTTATGTTTGAGCTCTACATGGAAAGCTTCTCAAGGTTTTTCATCTTGGAAAATCGTTGTGGGTGGAGTTTTGCCTTATTGCTTCATAAAAAGGCATGAAGGCATGTCTGGTAACTACCAACTTCTATAAATTCTTGGGTTCTTCTAGCTCAAAATGACATTGCTTATGGTTCAGTGAAGATCCATAACCACTGCAAGCATTTCTGAGTTAGTAACCCTCACCACAGCATTCACAAAAACACAGCCTCTGACATTGCACAAAACTCTGAATACTTTGTATGAAATCTAATATTTACATTGTTTTGCACATATTCATGTCCTGCCACCACAGAAGTGAGTCATGTTAATTCACCTGCTCTGTTTATCCTCATTTCCCAAGTCTTATAGAGACAAACTGGCTTTGATTATGCATTTCAGATTTTGAATATAATTAATAGAATATTTCAAAAGAACCTACGTACTTCCATCCTATAAAGTCTGAAGTGTAATTTTTTTTAAGAACGTAGATGGTAAATTTAAAAATTGCTCCATTATGACTGGAGTTTACTATCTGGCCAAATTGTTGCTGTCAGGGTTATTAATCAAGGTAGAAAGAACTGCACTGTACAATTACACAAGGGTCAGTACAGGTGAATTCTTTTTCTCTGTTATTACTTTTGCCTCAAATACTGCAAATGACAACCACACAATGTGTATCACTGTCTAATTAAGTGATTTTAGGGGCTCAGTAGCATCCCATCCCTAGGGAAGGGAATTAGATGACCAACTGATTTATTATGTGGTTCATCACTGTGCATGTTGATTTCAGTGCATCCCTATAAAAAAAATGGCAAATACAAAGACAATGAAATAGTGTGTTTTTTCATTGAAATAAACAGAAGATATTATTCATAGAACAATGGGCTCTAAGTGCCATCTGATGAGGGCGAAAAGGGACTACAAGCTTCAATCTAGCTGCACCTAACCCTGAAAAGAAGGCAGGGACTATATTAGAAAGCCAAGAATATGCTTTTTTTTTTATCATTTTAATAAAGCTCCATCTTTGGCTTCAACAGTTGCAGAGATAATTTCTAAAGGGACAAGAATACCACCTACCCTAGCAGAAACAAAACATGAAATAACATCTGAAACCTTAAATCCCTCTCAGGTACCTAGTTTGAAGCAGTCAAATAGTCATACTCCCCAAAAAGAGAAGCAATAAAACTGGAAGGAAAAAATTAAAATATGCAGTGAAACAAAACAGAAAAAATGAGAAAAAATACAGCTGCATTTTGCTACTTCCACAATAAAAACTGTGAATTCCTGCAGGTTTATGTTCTAAAACAGGCTTCAGTAATGAAGAATAACTTGAAAGAACCGACTCAAAGAAACAGAAAGCAAGAAGTTAATGGAGCAATTCAAAGAAACTTGTTGTATCTAAAATTCTTTGAAGCTTACTTAAGAAAAAAGTATCTGATCCCTTATTGATACCCAAGTGATCTTTCTTCTCAAAATTAAAAGTCACAAAAAGAGGCTTGTCCTTCTTTTCCTTTCTGAAACACTACACCCGCACATTTACTGATTCTAGTATAAATATGCATCTTTCAGTTTCCACCTTGTTGACTAGATAAAAAGCAGTCTAAAAAAGGTTTCAGAAGTAAAACACAGACTGTTTTCCAAATAAACTAGGGGATTTATTTGCATAGATATCCAAATGTTTGTATCAGCTGTCCAAAATAGTTTTTGCTGTTAAAGATATTAGTGCCTTGTGCTGTTTTCTAGTACACCAAATTGTTTTATTTATTAACCACTATTTCACTCAGAATTATTTCAATGATAACATAAAACAAAAGTTCGGTACAGAAATAAAATTGTGTATTCCATAAATAATTTATAAATAGGTATATTACATATATAAATATACCCCAGAGCGAAATAATTTACCATGTCAACAAACCTCCCAAAGGGCTTTCATTTAGAAAAAAAATGAGCGGGACCACAAACTCTGACATCTCAACCACTTTAACTCATGACAAATAAACTAGACCTTCTCTCCCATGTTGCTTTTACAAGGATTTGACTATTAATTCTTTCCAGGAAAAGAATTTCAATTATTTTTTCATACTAGTTTGAGCTTTTAGTGTCACTGATATAGCAAGCAAACATGAAATCTGAATATTCAACTGAATTGGAGGAATGAGTAAATGAATACATGAGTTCTCTATATAGCAAAGCTGTTCAAACATTTATTCATCTTATTCAGAGTCTCTCTGTCTTACACCATGAACCAAAGCTTTTGTCATCACAGATATTAAAGACTTCATTTTGCATCTGTATGAATGCCAGTAATTTTTATTCAAATTAATTTTTCCTGATAGCATTTTCATAGCATTAAAAACTATTTTATGGTTCTATAAATATTTTACACATTTTATGACAGTATTTCCTAATGGCTGATTTCTTATGTGCTCTCCATTTTTCCACAAAGCTTTTAAGCCCATTGTGTGTATGGGTAACTTGCAATTTATTTGTTTCCTCAGGTTGGTAGCTAGTTTAGTGAAAATATTACACTAAATGACAGAATAGGACATATTGATGTCAAATTGTTAGACTGGAAACAAGCCTGAAGATGCTTAGAGACAATCTGCAGCACTACATCTGGATAATTGCTCTTTTGAGAAGAGTTGTTTGACAACCCTTTGATAGAATGGTTTCTGAAAACAGCTCAAAGTTATTAAGCAGAACAAACACTGGCCAACCCTCCACGGGACAGGGCTCTTTGTTTGTTGTTTTCCTCTACTCTGCAGACATGGCAAAAGAAGCTACAACTACCCGGGTGGGAATACATGGCATGCAGAAAAGATCTACTTGATACAGATTTTGTATATCTATACAAGTTAGGTATCTATCTTGGCACAAGCGTGGTTAATTTTTACACGTAATAAGAATTTGTAGGATAGAGGCAGAATGGACTCTGACCCATTTTACACGTACTAAGAAGTATCAGTTTCACAGAAAGTTAGATTTCGATTCAAAAAGCATGCAAATCAGGATTAAGAAGAACTCTCTCTATAGCAAGAACATCCTTAACTTTCCTGATGGATCTGGATTTATTTTAATTTTGCTTCAATGCTCTAGAAAATAGGTTGGAAGTAAAAATTCTGCTGATTTTTTTTTATTTTTTGAGTTTTCGACACTGTTTTAAAAAAGAGTAGTGTAAGGTTGATTTACAGAAAAGCTTAATAGCACAGGGTCAATAAAACACACACATGATTCACACTGGTTTCTTCCACTGCCAAAAATTATTAGAATCTTCATTTTTTTCCTCTCAGGAAACTGTTCTCATCTTTCCTATTGGTATGGTTCCATTTTCTATGACTGTCTAATCAATAAGTAACTGGATATCCAAATTTACCACTTCCCTAGGTGAACCCCTAGCCATGAAACTAGATCATACTAATTTTTATTGTTCAGATAGAAGCACTTTATGAGATGAGGCAGAAATCTAATGGCACAGGTTGAGAGAATTCCATTGGGCAGCCAACAGATCCAAAGTCAAGAAAAACTGGGATACTCTTTTAAAGTGAGGTATACTACCTAAAAAAGAAAATGACATTGATATAGAAACTCCTGTAACCTGGAGTTAATGCTAAAAATTCTGAGAATTTAAGTGAGAAGTAGCACAACATCTTTAAAAACTCCAATTCTTCGGAAAACTCAGTCTTAGCTTACATTTAGTTTCAGGATGACAGAGAACTTGTGTCCTAGCAGCACTATCATTTACTTTGTATTACACTGTGGTTAGTGTGGTTGGTCATGTCCAATCATGTCATCACTTGCTACAGTGATGATCATAGAGCACTGGGACAGCAGACATTCAACATCTTCAATAGGATATGTTCTAAGCAACTTTTTCAACTCACATGACTGTTTCCAATCATTAAGGTCTACCAAGCTGTCCGCCTAAATGGCAAGTAAAGTACTTGGAAAAAAAACCACTTGCTTTCTCTGCTTTATAGCACACTAATATGAAAAAGTCATAGCTAAAGTCAATCAGAACACAGGAGGAATATAACGAATTCAAAATTCTCTTTGTAGGTTTAATTTCCTCCTGTGTTGAAGGAAGCTCAACTCACAATTTTTCAAAGGTTTCAAGAGATTTAAGTCAGTCAGAAAAATAAGCAAAATTAACCACAGTATTCATGAAACACCTGTTCCTATTGCAAATCTGTATTTTCATCTCTTTTGCTCATATGAGTAACCATCTTGGGCATGGCATAACTGAATGAAATTAACATCATGAAGAACAGTGAAAAAAATCAAGGCAAGTTATTATGAATAAAAAAATATTTGGATTACTTGGATTTTGAAGAAATGAAGAATATTCCCTACCACTGACCACCTTCACCTCTAAACAGCAGTGTACAAAACATGACAAGAACCAAAAGAATATTTTATTTCCACCAAAGTAGCTATTTCTAGTTAATTCTGTTTAGTGATGAGAAAGGATTTAAAGTGGAAATAATGGTTCTGAAGATTAGATTTTCCCTTTTTGGAAATTACTGTTAAATGGGGATATTTGGCCATCACTATTTAATGCATTTTTTCTGCATTCTGCCCACACCCATTCTGAAATGAGGTTAAGATATGAATGAACTGTCTCTGTGAAGTATGAATGCAAAAAGATGGTTTCTGAAACTGAAAATGATGTCATAAGAATCATCACCTGAATTTTAGAAGCTACCAGGCCTTGAAGAAAACAGAAAATTGAAATGAAGAAAATATGATATTCATGGGAAAATCATGACACATTTTGTAACTGTGTTATGTAGTGGAAAGTAATTAACGATCAGTGTTGGACAGGAAGCATACAATAGTTGTACTATGTGTATTCTCATATTACTTGACAATTTCCACATGCAGAAAGATACCTTAAGGCTTTCCAAAGATCTCTGCTATATCCTCCAGTGGTTGACCACAAAAAAGCGGTGATTACAGCTCAGAAAGACTTTTCGAATGCATTCTGAAACCTGTTTACGATTGATTGTCATTAATAGTACACTGAGTGCTTGCAATACATTTTAATATTGTATTGATGGAAGTAGTCTGAACTGATCGATACTGCAGCTCGCTCACTATCATAGGTGTTATGATTGACACAAATAGTAAAGCAGTTGTTTTTTCAGCACATAGTCTTTCCAAGCTATCCAGGAACAAATAGCACTTACTTTCATATGCTCTGCACATTAGAGTAAGAAAGTGGATATCAAGTTGAAAAGGTGTCACTCCATTCTCTTACTGACTGACCAGAAGGAGGTTCATTGAAAAACTTTGATACAGAGAAAATGCGGCAATGAAATTTTAGCATGTGTTCATTTGGACTAGCAGGGGCCTCATTCTACTATGAAGAAATATCCTAAGGAACAGCTTTAGTCCAGCTATAGTCTTATCTCAGTAAACTCTACTGTTGGGGAGCCAGGCAAAGCATGTGCTGTATCCTGATCAGCAATGGTAGAGCTCAGTGCAAGAATTTTACATTACCCTAAGGATCTAATATGTCAGTTAGCTCTCCACCTTTCTCCTTCATGCATTGAAACTTCCCTAAAGCAGTCTGCAGGACTTTTTTTTTTTCTTTCTTGTTTTGTTTCATTGGACATGTAGGGTGAAACCACCTCTATTGATGTGGAACGACTGTACTTTATCTCAGTTTTAAATATTTCATTTTCTGAATCAAACTTTCAGTTAAACACATACAACCATTTAAATGTTTACTTTTTTACCTTTTTTTTCATGATACGTTGAGGAACTTCTGCCAAAACTATGGCATTAGTAAGTGTTTCAGATTTAATATCACCTAAAACTGACAGAGGTAGAAGGAGGGACAAAAGGTAAAATGGGGATAGATTCCACTGATTTCAGCTGCAGAACTATGTTCTACTAACAGCAACTCTGGTTTTGAAAAATTCTTTAAAAATATAACTGATGTAAGAGATCTCAAATCATAACTATGATCAATGGTTCTAGACTTCTTCATTTGATGGATCAACAGCACATTAACAGAGACCGCTTTGCCTAGCAATAATGTGGGTAGAATTATCACTGATCATAAAATTTTAAAACATTTTTTGTCATTGAGTGAATTAGTAGCAATGGAAATAAAACACCTGTAATCATAAAAGTATCATTTCGAAGGCACCTTTACTCCATTCTCCTGCTCAACAATTCAAATCAACTGGTGCTTTATCTATCAAAGTCTTGAAAAGCTCTAGGATCAAGATACCACCACCTGTTCCACTGCAGCACTACTCTACTATGCAAATTTTTTCTCCTGATGTCCAACAGGAGCCTCCCAAGATGAGAGCCTGAGTATCGTCTCTTGATTATCATCTGCCACTGAAGAGGAAAGTTTATATCCACCACCTTTGTCACACTTTCAAGTAGTTGTAGGCCACCCTTGTAGGCTCCTCTTCAGCAGAAATAAACAAGCCCATTTTCCTCAACCTCTCCTCGTGGGACGTGTACCTCAAATCACAGTAGTAGCCCTCCACTGGACCCTCTCCAGATACTCAACACTGTGCTTCAAGCAGGGAACCACAGCTGGGCACAGCAGTCCCTGTGTGTCTTCATCAGTGCTGAGCAGAGTCACGTCCTTCAAAGGCACTAGCCACATTCACCCTAAGGAGCTCTAGTGCATGGCTTGCCTTCTTTAGGATGAGAATACCTTGCTGGTTCATGTTCAGCTTGACACCTACAAGGATATCCAGTTCCTTTCCAACAGCCCTGTTTCTCCAACAGTCAGTTATCAGCCCGTAATGCATGGATTATTCTACTGCAGGTACAGACCTTTGCATTTCTTTTGTGCTGAAATTAATATGTTTCTGTTTTCCCAAGACTCAAGTTTCCCAAGTTCTCTCTCAATTGAAGTTTTAGAGCTTAGTATGTCAGTCATGTCACTCCATTTGCTGTCATCAAAAGATCTGATAAAAGTGCAGTCTGCATCATGACACTGACTAGTGATAAAGATATCCAATTACCAGTACTGACCCCAAGAGCACTCTGCTTCTTACCAGGAACCAAATAGATGTCCAACCAATGATTACTACATTTTATATATGAAGGTTTGGCCAATATTTAGTCCACCTAATTATCCTTATTTCCAGTACATACTTCATGAGCTTCCAAGTGAAAATACTGTGGCAGATGGCGTAAGAAATCTAACTAAAATGAAGGTATATTGCATGCACCACTGTTTCTGCTTCCTCTTACTCGTTTCAATGTAGAAAGTAATTACGTCAAGCATGATTTAGCCTTCATAAGCCCATGCTGGCTATTCCTTACTATCTGTTTGCCCAGACAGTCAAAATTTAGACAGATATAACAGGATGCAAAACTACTTCATGCAGAAACTTACTAAAACTTGGACAAATTTGCCACTCATTGCCAAAGAATGGACAAATCCAGACAGGTTCTCAACACTGAGAAGAGATAATTAAACCATGAAATGTGTAATGGACTTGTGGGATGTGACTATTAATACAGGATTGTTAAAATGTATATCACCTGAGAGAATACTTTAATGCTAATTAAGTTTTACAGCACATCATAATTCTAATGACTCATGGCTCAGTTACAAGAAAAGAGTATTTGCTAACACAGGCACTTACTCATGCTAACTCCATCACTCAGCTTAGAATCAGAATCATTTACTGCTAGCATTAATTATAAGCTCAAATGATTCTTTTCAACCTAAAACTCTCTTTTAAAACCAAGTTTCACACATACAAGTGAAAGGAATTTTTTTTCAAATGCCTTAGCTGCCATTGCTGGATAAAGGTATTTCATATCATTGCATTCACATTCTTCTCCATGAAAAGCTATTTTCATCTTAAACCGGGTAGTCTACCTGGTAAGGCTACCATTTCTCCTACAGTAGTGAATTTAATGAGCAACAATAAGAAAGCAGGTATTCAAGTACAGCTTTACTAAACTTCCTGACCATGAACACAAAGCTTGCTCGCTTAGGCAGCTCCATAGACCATTCCAGAGATTTTACTTCGATTTCACAGTGAAGGATTTTGCCTGACTTCACCTGGAGCATCTTCATTTTTTGCAGTGCTCTGTAAGTGGGACTGCATATAGCCAGGATTATATCATAGAACAAGGCAATCTCCCTTGATGTCGCACTGTCGGACATGAAAGAAACACGCAGACTTCAGAGCAGCAGGTCAGGACCATCCAGGCAGGACCAGAAAAGGCGTCCAGCCTTTCTTTATCTCTCATTTTTATATCTTTCTTCAGACAATCATGGATTGGTCAATGAGGTTACCACCTCTACAATTTCACAGGATAGTGACATAGTCAATCATCTTTCTCCACCTTAGGAGAAAGGAATGAAAAACAATCTAGAAGTTCAAAACAATCTAGGCCAGTTACAAAAACAAGGACTATGTTTATAGAAAATGCATGAGAAATTCTACTACAGCAGTAAAAACATAGAACACTGCAAAAACCAGGGCAACACCTTATCACTGCAGTTATTAGTTATTTTACCAATAGCTTAGCTATTATTCTGGTTATGCGCGTACCTCCCTACACGTCATTGGTATAACTCTCTGGCACCTCAAAGAGGAGATTACTTCCAGTTAAGTGGTAGAGCTGGGCAAAATTTGGGGTGATCACTTTGAAATAAGGGTGGCAGCTTTCAGAACAGAAACATGAAGCAAAGCGAAAAAGAATAGAACAAAGGACTGTAGTGCAGGAGAACTACATCATTACAAAACTGACACCTACCTTTCCTACAGGAAAACAAAACTATTGAAATAAAAGATATATTTTTCTCATTACAGAATAACAAGACATTCACCACACTGTGAGTAGATGTAGAAGAGAACAATCATGCATTAAACCTTTAGTGGAGTTAAAATCTCTAAATCTTCAGGTATGAGCAATATGGGTTTAAGGAACTACATGGCAAGGTCAACCAGATCGAAATACACAGAACAGTAGAAATGATAGCAGAACAGCACCATGCTGAGTGTCAGAGGGAGATTTTGTAACACTTAGACAATAAAGGCCTTATGCAAGATCCTTGGTTTTGCTAATATTTTTCCTGAAGAATTACAGATTTTTTTGCCCGGTTAGCAAAGGAGAGAAATCATGAGAATATTTTTGATCAAAGAAATTCCTAGCATAAAGGAAAACTTTGCAAAATAGATGTTCTGAGTTTAGGGAAGCAGGAAAATATTGTATTTCAGAAGAATTTGTACATTTTACTTTCTAAAATGTATGAAAATGTACCACTGCATAATATTTAGCTTCCAGGTTTATATTCATTTAAGAGGAAAGTTCTGCATGTCAAAATGTCATAGTTTGGGGTGCAGTTTTTTTAAGAAATCAAGAAGTTAATTAATTTTTCTAATCACCATCTCTAAGTATTTAAACATATAGGTTCACTGAACAAATCTTTGGCATTCCAGTCACAGTGATGCTACAAGATGTTCCTGTGAACAAACTGTCAGAGAAAGAAAAAAAAAAAGACTTGTAAGAGGAGCAGAGGGATGAAGAACGACAAATAAAACTCAAGTAAGATGTGATAAAAAGATTTGAGAAAAAAAATATTATCCAGAGTTGGAATAAACATTTCAAATATTTGTGTTCTTTCTAAAGACAAGGAAATAAAGTCTAAGTGAAAGAGTAGAGGGGGAATAGGAAAGTTTCATTGGTAAAAAGAAGTCTCCAGTAAAGAGCTGTATGCTGCAGTTCCCTTTGAAGAAGAGAAACACATGAAATTATGTACATTCTATCATCTGACCAAAGTAATGATCAGTCAAGAATAAAACACATTTTATCAGTTGCTAGTCTGACAAGTGTTAGACATTTAAATATACATTTGCTACCTTTAGCAGAGACTCCAATTTACACTGGGAAATCAGAAAGACAACAGAAATTACTACAAAGAATTCAGTTGTGGGGATAACAATGTTTACAAATTTAGACAATAATAATGCAATCAGTTGCTTTACCGATTCTAGCACACATATTTGATGTAATTGTCACCATTTACATAAGTAGTCAGCAGTAGTCTACTAAATTTTCTAGCAATCAAATATAAAAATACACTATTCAGATAAGTACTTCTAATTCAGCTTTTCAAATGCAGAAGGAAATGGATATCTAGTCTGAACCAGATTCTCAAATTTAAAGTGTGCTTTTGGACATTTTTTCCCCCAAATGACTGCAACAAAATCCTCCCTCCATATCTCAATCTCTTCTCTCCTCAAAACTCTCTCCAAAAAAAAAAAAAAAGAAAAAAAAAAAAGAGTAAAAATATATATACATTTCATAAAGATTTTCCTCTATACCTTTTAGTGGAATAGGCGTATTCCATTGTAAGAAACCTTGGAAAAAGGGACTTACTAAGAGTTTTCTAAAGAGAGATGAGCATTATTTTCTAGATGCCGTCACACAAATTAGCGTTCCTTCCACCACATTGTTCTACCCTGCTCTCCCACAATTTACACGTGACCATGACACACAAGAAGCTACATCTTTGTATCACCACCCTTTAAATTACATTTGAACAAATTCCTACAATAATCATAGAATGATTCAAAGAATGGTTTGAGTTGGAAAGAACCTTAATTACTGTCTGGTTCCAAATCCCCTGCTGTGGGGTCAGAACTCAGGTACACTTGTCAGGAGAAATTCCTTTTCCTTATAGTTAGAAGAACTATTGCCATTCCATCAATACTTTGGATCGGCTGCAAGGTGTACCTGCACAGGCCTGTGGCTTCCGTCTCAGAAACACGTGCTCTAATCATACTAACCTTTTTTGTACTTCATTGTGGTACAAAGGGCTTGTGCATTCATTTGAAAACATTACTTTCCAATCACAGGTTAAGGATTTCCAAGGTTTTCAATTTCATGAGAAGTATGAATGACATAAGAATCTGGATGGTTTAATCCTCTATTCTTATACTAGGCCATCATGAAAAAAACATTACTGCTTAAGCTACCAAAATCCACATGCCTACTCCTATATAGAGACTACAGTCATCAGGGAAACCAGCACAAGATATTTTTATTACTCAATAATTATAATTCTTTTAATTTTACATATAGGTTCTTAATTCTCATTTTTACTTTTCTTTGACAAGACTTTCTTTTCCTTAGTAACTAAAAATCCCCAATTCTCAAAGCACATAGAACAGAAACTTTTGAAAAGTGTTTTTTTTTTAAACACTGAACTGTCTAATTTTTAAGCAGAACATTTCCATTAAAGACACTTTAAAGATAGTTTTCCCTTAAACAAACACGTTTGAAACCTATACAGAGTACTATATTTTTCTTTCAATGAGAAAAATCTACAGATGGAGAGTATGAATGCCTCAATTCTTGCATTATCTTCCATGTTGCTTACTATTGGTAAGTTTCTAGCTGAAGTACTGTGTTCAACTCTGTGCATTATATGGAAAACATGGGCATGTAAGAAAAAATTCCAAATTTTTAAACTCTCAGAAAAAGCCAAAAATTATGCAAGTATCTTCTTTACTCAAGAAGACAAAGGACAGTCAAGATTAGACATTACTTCTTCAGGATTTTGCATAAACTTATATATTTTTATATATATATATTCATATATATATATATATATACGCACACTAACAACTCTAAAGTATTTGAAACACTGAAAGATGTTCCTGGGTATCAGACAGTAATTTCTACAAATGCTACAGCTTTTTAAACATAGCAGATCAATTCTGCCATGAGTATTGCAGCAGCTGACACATCTTTAATATCCTACAGGGTAGCAGTTTTTAGTATTCCATTTTTTGTTTTGTTAGCTGCATGAAAGAACAAGAGACTTTCTTTTATGTGGTTTTCACTTTGACAGGGTCAATTGATCTCTCAGTTCCCCACAGAGATTGCTTTGTGACTCCAAAACCATATAAATTAAAAAAATAAATTAAAAAATAAATAAATAGTTTTAAAACCCCACCGAATCATTTTATCTGGATTTAAAAAGTCCAGTTCTCCTAAGGTGACCAATTTAAAGTGTTAGGACATGGTAGAAAGACTATTATCAAAATCAACAAATGATCCCTCAATTTTGAAAAACCTAAGTTTCACTCTAAGCACTTCTATCTCAGCCCCTTGTGATGCTAGGTGAGCAGATCAAAGAATCACCTTCATAAACTAATCAAACACCACCACAGGATTTAATATTACACCTATAGTTCAATTCATTTATCTTATTAAAAACTGATGAGCTTCCACACTTGGTAGTGGGCACCATAAGAGCTCAAACTTTACTTTTTATACTATTCAGTTCTGCTTCTTCTGTTATTCCAATACTCCATAAAATCTGCTTCCTTTGCTCTGAAATCCTAGTTTATTAATATAGCCTCTTTTTTTCCAAGAGACTAAATGATTCCCAAGATCATAAACAAATTTTACTTTTAGCCTCCTCACAAACTGTTATCTCCATCGTAGTGAATTCAATGGTCACTTTAAGGCCAAAGCTGGGAAAGATGATATTCAAGCAGCAATTTGGAAGTTTCAGAGCCACCTGTGAGACCCTTTGATGTTATAACATTCATGTCTGAATGTTGAAAGACAAGCCTAAAAATTAACTGTGCATAGATTACCATATTTTACTGCAATGTATGCCACATGGCTTTTTTCTGTGTTCTGTGTCATAAAAAGAGACAATTTCAGACTCGTGGGTTCTTAAAAAGATGTTTTATTCCAGAGCCCACGAGGTCC
>VZTZ01001674.1:108420-169143 GCA_013400955.1 Drymodes brunneopygia
AATAGGATTTTCACATGGGATTCAAGGTGTACAGTAAGGGGTTACAAGAGTTGAATGCAAATAACATTTACAACATTTTATTTTAAACAAACATTTTTATAACTTGTTTTCTTTTAACTTTCTCTTTGGTTTAATAACATTTGGTTCTCTGTTAACTTTAGCACTCTGTAGAACTGTTTTAATTTACCTAGAAAACCTTAAAACTAAATTAACAGTTGTTTTATTATTTTATAAAACTAATAACTTAATAAACTTTATAATAAGGATAACCGGCTATAACAAGGACAACTCATTAACTTATAACAACCTATAACATATAACATGAAACCCATTTAACATTTTAACAACTATGATTTAACTGTGTTGTGAATATGCAAAAGATCATGAGGTAAAGTTCATGTATGACATTCTGTATTAAAAAAAATAAA
The DNA here is from genome assembly GCA_013400955.1 of Drymodes brunneopygia. Taxonomy (NCBI): domain Eukaryota; kingdom Metazoa; phylum Chordata; class Aves; order Passeriformes; family Petroicidae; genus Drymodes; species Drymodes brunneopygia. The sequence goes on from VZTZ01001674.1 coordinate 108,849, forward strand.
AGTGAGCATTATTGGATGTGTGGATCTCCTTTAAAGAGCTTCACAAGATATTTATGATCAATTGAGGAAACTCTAGTTATTGTGCTGATAATAGTGGATCAATCCCTTTGAGGGAGCAGCAAGTAATACAGAACCTATCAGCAGCTGGGAAGATGACAAATGGACAAATTTAAATCTGAATAATTTGTTTTCAAATATGTTTACTAAATTCTCCACACACTGCACAAAAAAAATAATTAAATAATTTTTAGAAAATAATTTCCGCTGCTCAAGTTCATAGTGAGCAAAAATCTGTTACAACTTAAGATTAGTTGCAAAATGGCATATAAGTGGCTTATTGATTGCAGGGTCATTTCACTACTGAAGCAGATGATTTGGTTTATTCTCATTCTAAATTTCTGATACATCCTACAGTCATCTTAATAGGACAATATATTCCCGTACATTTTTTTAAACTCAATTATTTCAAATGACCCATCACTATTCTGAAGGAAATAACACTCAAAGTAATTTTAACTTGTATGTATTATTATCTAACCTTTCAAAATAAAAAGCCTTAAGGTTCATCACAGAAAATGCCAGAATTGATAATTGCTTGCTTTTCTATATTTCTGAGACATAAAAACCACGAAATCCAGTATATTGATGATATTAAAAGAGTGACTCTTCATTCCCTATCTGTGTTTGTTATTTTCCATACACAGTGAAGGAGGAAGATTGATTGTATTCACTCCCATTTTGTTCTGATGGAAGCAAACAATTTTGAGACAGAAAAGTTGACTATCTTAACAAGTATTTCAGCTATGATGAAACATTTCTATATTTATACAACATGCAACATTCACTTGCCAAACACTTTTTTAAAATTTTAAATCTATGAATGGATCATTAGATTGATTAGAATATTATTTTTTCATGTCTTTCTGAACAATTTCCTTGTTAAAGTAAAGTTTAGATTAAGAGTCTTAGTCTGAAGAGACCAATATTATCTCTTATTTTCCTATTCACCCTTCTATAGTTTTAGTGATTTTACTTTACTTTAAAGAAGCCATAAACTGGAAAAGAGAGTAAATAAAGTGACTGTCTTGCAACCTCCACATTGCACCAAAACAACCACAAAACTTGATTTCAAAGCATCTCTATCTCCCTTCCTTTATCAGGAGTGCACTAAAGCTGCCACCCATTCACTTATTTCCATTAAATCTATTAATTCATACTTCTACTAGATGGTATTTACGACTCTGTGTAGTGGTGTTTACATCGTTCCATCGATTTCCACTAGCTTCAGGAAAGTAAAATTATGTTAACCTTTATATGTTCAATATTTTTATTTTTAAAATGAAACCTACCACTTCAGCCAAGACTCAAGAAAACAGTACTGATATATAAAAAACAGTTTCAGGAGGCTTCCTACCTCCACTAAAAAAAACCAAAACCAAAACCAAAACCAAAAACAAAAACAAAAACAAAAACAAATGAAGAAAGAAACTGAAGGAAGTTTCACCAGCAGAAACAACAGATTAATAATGAAACTGAAGGGAATGTTTCACAGCTTTCTTCAGTGTAACCAGGGATGGCCTGGTGTGCTGACCAAGGAAAGATGAGTTTCTATTGTTTATCCTGACTTCAGCAAGGCATGCAGTACTCTCTTTTATAAAGTGCTTACTAAAAAAGTTTTAAGATACAAATTAGATTAGTGAATGGTTAGGTGGGTTGGAAACTGGCTGAGATGAGCGTCAGAAGGTGATGATCAGTGACACGAAGTCCAGCTGGAGGCCAGTCATCAGTTATGTACTCCAGGAGTCCTTAACGGGGCCAGCACGGTTTGACGTCCTCATTAGTGACCCACAGGAGGAGAAGAGACTGCACCCACAGCACCTTTGCAGATGACAGAGAATTGGGAGAAGTTGCCAACACATCAAATGATTGTGCAGCCATTCAGGGGACCTCAACAGGTTAGAGAAAGGAACCACTTGAAGTTCAACGGAGGGAAACAATGCCCTGCTCCTGCAGGCTCCTAGTGCTACCAAAACCTTGGCACCTGCACCTAATACAGTGGTATATGAGCTGCTTGACAGCTGCTACTTCTTTCTCAAAGACCTTGAAAAGCAGCTTTCCAAAGAGTAACCTGCCATTCAAGACTCAACATCCCTAGGGATTCATTACAACATGGAAAAGAGTAAATTTACAACAGAATATTGTCAAAACCAATCTGCTTTTTAGTGAAAAAAGTTATTACCTGTCATTTCAGAATATGTGCCATAGAGTGATGTAATCAGCTTTTCTAATCCATAGCACTGCATTGTGAGTGCTTAACTTCTAAGTAGTGCATTACATTTGATAATGGTAGATTAGACTTCCAAGACACTTTGATCTTGGAATGAAGCTTACTCCTTTTCATTCATAAACCTTTGTTAACTGAACACACACACCTTCACAGATATTTCTATTTAAAATCTGCATAAAGTGTATTCTACTTCAAACATCTAAGGTAAATTTATGCTATTTTGATTTTTGCTTTCTTCCCTCAGTGGGTAGTAAAATTCAAATTACCAAAAATAAAAATAAATTTTATCTAAATGCTATATGGTTTTCACCTAATATATAAAATTAAATATGTTTTAAATATTTATGGTGTTAAGAAAAGCATCTAGGCCTGTAATACTTTAAAGGATAAGCATCAACTGTTATTTATTGTCTAATTTTAAATTCAATATAAATGTGTAGTCAAATATTTACACATAATTGAAGAGGGATTGCTTCAGTGTAGTAGTAAAAAGCCTTCAAGAAGATGCAATATTTTTCCTAAAGATTAGAAACATGCATACAGAAATATTTTGAAGTACCAACAATGTTTAATTATATTCACACTGCAGTGCAGCTGAGTCTCTTATCACCTCTCATTTGGATGCCCTCTCACTTGAGGGCATCATACTTATTTCATTAGCATCAAAACAAAACAGAAAAGCTGCCATGGAAACTCAAACCTACAAATGGGTGACTAGCAAGTGATCTTCAGTATATTTTATTTGGGTGTTCAAATTTGATATTATTTGAGTCTGACACAAGCACTATAGTTTATTATTACTACTTTATGTAAAACACGAGTTATATTTATTAACATGGTATTTTATATATACTAATATGTTCATGTTTACATATGCACAAAGAAGCTTGAGCAGCAAATGTCCTCAGGTTTTCTAGAAAACCAACTGAACTGTATAATTATATTTCAGAAAAATATACATTTAAATACCCTAGTGCCGGGGGGAATGAGATTCTATATTTTTTCATTCTCAGAGAGTTTCAAAACCATGCAAAATAATAACGTAAAAACTCTCTGCAGAGGAGATTTATAAATTAATGTATGACATTACAAAATATAATGGCTAGAATTGAATAGGGCTCAAAAGTTGTAATCATTTTTCTGGGGTGAAAATCAGTTGTAATTTTTTAGATAAAAAATTTTGGTAAATTCTGATAAGAAAATTTTCTTCTGTCATTTTCATTTAATCCAACCTTGCAAAAGAAAATGTCTAGGTACATTTTTACTGTTGTCAACATCAAAAAAAAAAGGAAGCAACCAAGCAACATTTTCTTCCTGAACTTTATATTGTGCAACAGGAAACGCAGCAATCAAATCAAATGTAAAGAGAATTACTGCAGTCACAAACATAATGTTCAAAATCCCATAACTTTTAATGGCTGTCATAAAGCCTTGTACATACTCACCTTCTGTCTCACTACATATGCTTAGAAATAGTTAAGTCTATCATGGTGTCCTAACTGTAAAACAGTGACATAAAAGTAATCCATTATTACACTAGTCCCAAATAAGTCAATTTATAACTGCCATTACTTCCAGTAATTGTCCTGGCCTTGCTTAATTTATGAGTCTATAAAACACATCAACTCCAGCTCCAAATGAAAATAAAAATTTTAAGTACTATAAATAAACTTTTGTTGTCTGGAATGAGGTGAAGGAAGCTCAGAAAAGCAAACTTTTGAGAAAAGTGTCTTCAGAGGAATATAGACCAGATTGGTCAGCAAGCTGCTTCACTTCCTCTCTTATAACATATCCCACCTGCTAAATAGACTTGTTTTTCCTCCCAGTCATTAATACTCCTGAATAAAGTCTCAGGAGTAGATGCCAAGATCTTGAGACTCTTTCCAAGGCAGATGAGGAAGACATGGAGGAAAACTAAGGTTGTCTTCAAGGTAGAAACCAAGATACCAAGTTCTACATTGATTGGTACCAGTGATTGAGATAGAAATTTACCATATAGTATTAAAATTAAAATAAACTCTCAACTGACCAAAAACAGACAGAAACAATCTAGTAGTGGGTGGTGATATTTTCCTTGAAACTCTCATTCCAGCTGGGTCTCGAGCAAAAGAATGCTAAACATTCCAGAGACATTGTATGCATGCATGTTACATGGAAAAAGAAAACAAAATAGAATAATATTAATTTAGAAAAATCTAATAGCCATTAAGTGCTATTGTCCTTCATTGATTTCAGGATCAAAGAGATGAGTTTATGAATGGAAAGACAATACTGGAAAACTGAACATGCATTTGAGTCAATCACCTAGGCCCCTGGCAAGAAAAAGAACTTTTGGAGTTCTATCTCCAGAAAAGAGGTCATCACTACACACTGAAAATATATTATTGGGAAACTGAAGGTACTGTCTTGTGAAGTACAGCACCACAAGATTTTGAGAACATGAAGTGCTAGCAGATCCAGCAGACCAAAAAAACCAGACAAATCCAACAGTGTCAGATTCAACAGTGAGAACATCTATGGAAAATGTGAAAAACCTTTTCATTTACCACACAGAAATCAAAGAAAGACTGCATTGTGAATGACACCAAAGATTCATAAATTTTAATTGTTCTTGAACATCAAATTCTCAGAGATAGTATAGGTCTTGAGAATATCTCATGACCTGAATAAAGAAACAAGAGTTCATATTACCTACTCTCAATTTTGAAAAAGATGCTTTTTTGTTAAGTGATGAAAGTGCTCTTGCTTTTCTCACAAGATACAGGTTCAATAAGAACATAAAATTAATATTCAAAGCCATAACCAGACCATGATAAACTTTTTTAAAAAGTATTGGAATGCTAATAAGGTATTTACCAGGAATAAGCAATAGTATTTGATTTACAGTCTTATTTCTCTCACAGTTTAACTGAGCCTGGAACACATCATCTAATCCAAGGACAATTGACATAAGTCCCCTGAGAGGAGAATTTTCTTGGCCAGGAAGAGTCTTACCTAGTCGTCACTAGTTCCAAGCAAAGAGAAAGTGCAGAATATTTAAAATAATTGGTAGAAGCAAATAAAGCAAACTGGTATTGTCAGGTACAAGGTACAATATACGTGAATTCAGCCAAAAATAGTGCTGAGAGTCTTATGTGGCAAATTTTTGAAAGTCTTTCTACTGTTTTTTTAAAATGGTTTTTGGTTAAATTATACCTTACAAACAAGAGTTCTGCAAATACATCACTTCACATAACAATATTTTAAAACCAAAATAAGTATTAATGCTTGAAAAGCATAAGAATTTTTAACACAATCACTGAGCAGGTCATCAAAATCAATGGATAGGTGAAAAGAGGCAGAAATGTATACCAAATAATAAAATCTTTTTTTGTTCCAAATATGTTTCAAAATGGTTCTGACATATCATGTAGATCCTGACCAATATTCTCCCAAATAAATTAAGATTTTATTGCCATAGTGCCAAGTGAGGTACAAAGTTGTTTTTCTTTTTTTTCTCCCCAAAATTAAATGATGAAATGGAACATGAAGTCAAAGGACATTTAATGTATCTAAAGCCTTGATTTCTATTAGATACTCTAAAAATCTTTAATAAAAGTTCAATTTTTAAACATGATGGCTAGGACATAAGAGGAGGAAGTAAGAATCAAATCTAATCTGTTCAAGGCTTTTATTCTTTCGCAAGTATTAGATAAATTTTAAAATGACAGAAATTAAATCATCAACAAATGTCAGATGTATATAACAACAGAGCAAAATCTTGTTCTAGTGTACATTATTCATAGCAGACAGTCCCTTTCAAATATCTGTCTTCAGTTATTAAAAAAAGGAAACAATTAAGTTTAAGGTGAATTGCTATAAAAATTTTAAGTGTACAGTAAGGACAATTTAGGCTAACTACCCGTGCTGAAAACCCTGCATCTCATCTGAAGAGATGGAAAGAGGAAGAAAAGCAACATGCAACTTATTCTGTTAGGAATACTGTCTGACCTACTGTGTTGTGAAGATAGGGGTTCATTTAGTCCATGGAGAGCAACCTTAAAGGTTATATATATGCTTTATTTTAAGGCAACTGTGAACAAATTTTTAAAAAATACATCTTTCTGATTGCCATCATATTAGCTCAGCATTGTGAAGTGCAAAAACAGTTTAGAAATTAAAATATGTCCTATTCTTTACTACACTAGACTATATACTACTATTTTCTCTCCCTTCACTCCCATTTAAGCATGCCAACCCCAAAACCTGTGGGACACATTTTAATTTAAAGTTTGCACAGAATCTATTTTGCTGTTCAAGCAAAAAGCAGGATCCACCCTAATGGATTATAGACTCCCACTGAGTCTATAATTTCAATGTCTTTTCTATGCCAGAAAATTCACAAAATATCTGACAATATGACCATAACTATTGACTTATCTGAATTTTTCTCTTGTTACAGCACATCTAATTTACTTTCAGAAGAATGGCTGTGCATTTTAGTTTTGGCACAAAATTACTCAATAGTAAAGTTTTTGAAGCATCATATATTCCATTTCCTTTCTTATGAAGATGCCAAAATAATATGTATAATTAGCTGGAAAGCAAAGTTAAATTTATGGAAAATGAACTTCTAATGTGATTTTGTAGTGTAAATATTATACAGTGTTTAGGTGCACTCACAGAGTTAATCAACATTGTCAAGCTCCCTGTTTCTTAATATAGCAGTTTTCTACAAAGACTGCAAGAGTGAGTAGCAATAAAGGCTTTGGGTTTTGTTTTGTTTATTTATTTATTTATTTTCTTATTTATTTACACTTTCCTCCTTCTGCCATTCTTCATTACAGAGTGAGGAGAAAACTTTTTTTAAGACATTATTTCACACCATGTTGCTTCAGTAGAATAAATCAGGTTACCTTTTTTCAATCTATATAACTTTTAGGAGTGGTAGATATCTAACCAAAAAATGTAAATGTCTGCTATTTTCTGTAAGTAATGAAGACTTAGTTTCTTAAAATAAAAAATAAGGAAGATTTGACAGTTCTTCAAAATTTAGAAGACAACAGTTACATTTATTGTCATAAATTAAGGCATTACTGATAGCCCTGAATAACTGTGCTAGTTTAAAACACTAAAAGCAAGATAAGACTTACTTCCAGCAAAATGCACTTAAATGCTTACATTTGAAGAAAACCAATACTATGCATTTTTTTATGTAAATAGTATTTGTGGAGCTTTCATTTTATTATTGTCATTTTTAAACTGAACAGAATATCCTGGAGACACGGAAGATTATTTTTCCTTGCTTATTCTTCTAATTCAAGAAAAATACACCGGTGCCATTAAACTTTCTTCCATTAGATGGCTAAAACTATTGACATGAGGACTGAGCAGCATTCTGATTTTTGTATTCTTTCACAAAGAATCGAACTCCCCATTTTTCAGTGTTACTCACCTTGAACATAAAATATACTCCAGATGTGACTTGCAGACAAATGTTCTTCTCAAAGACTAAAAGCACATTTTAGAAATATTGGAGTAATTTTTTTTACTTTCATAGTTGAAAAACTGAAGTTGCACTGTAGCATATTGAACTTACATTATATATTTACACAGTTCATCATTTTTACAATCATTTTTCATTTTTTGAAAATGTCAAATTTTAGCAAGAACATTGGTGTCATTTCAGACTAGATATAAACAAGAAATCTTTCATGTTTAGGGTGGTGAGGTACTGGAAAATGTTGCCAAGGGAACTGGTGGATGTCCCATCCCAGGAAACATATAAGGTCAGGTTGGACTAGGCTCTGAACAACGTGATCCAGTTGATGATGTCCCTGCTTCTTGCAGGGGGGTTGGACTACAGGATTTTTCAGGTACCTTCCAAAGCAAAATATTCCATGATTCTGTGATTTCTTCTAAGAAATGCTTGTATAGAGATCTGATGTACGTGTAGACTTCTCACTCATTCAAAATTACTTCTGTAGTCACAAAGACAAATTAATCAACATTCTCAAAACACAGCCGCATGACTTTTGACTTGAAGATGAACAAGGCAGGTCATGTCTATCCTATAATCTTCAATTGATTATACATTATTGTTTGTTGAAATACGCTCCTACTTTCTCTGGGAATATAATGCAACAGTAAATTAAAATTATTGCTGTAAGAGTATGAATATCAGGTCAGATCATTTGGAAGCAAGAATGTAATTTCGTGCACATTTGCACCATGTGAAACTTGTGACATGGGCATACATCTGTGTCTCATCTCTTGGAGAACATGTCTAACAGATATGTATCTACCCTTATAGTTTTTATTGGACCTGATTAACTTCAAATTTCCTCACTTGACATGTGCAACATCACCCCTTGGCACCTAGCTGAAATTAAAAAAAAAAAAATCCATTGTAGATAAAGCTTTCATATAGAAAATAAGAAATTTCACTCCAAGATTTCCCCAGACAGGAGGAAAGAGCAAACTGGAACAATCAATTGCCTTCCAATCCTGCATGAATTCACTTACCAGGCAGAAGCCTTCCCATCCTTATCTAGTGTGAAAGAAAACTAACAGAACTCTCAAGAATCATGATGTTCAGCAGCATGTTTCCAAGCCCAAGCCTCATATACCTCTTTCTGCTGCTCCATTTCATTTTTTGCCATGCTACTGGCTAGTTGTCATTTTTTACCTTTTCAGATCTTTCTCCTCTTCAGGTGTTTCTTCTTTCCTTTGCTGCTTTCTCTTATTTTCATATGTCCTTTGTCTTCTCAACAGTTTCTTCCCTCATTCTCCCTTCTCTGGAGCACCAGGTGTGCTTGACCCTGTCTCTGAGCACTGCAATAATCTCTAGTACAGATCAGACTGTGCTCAGTCGGAGGCCCCTGTTTTGCACCTGGGTAAATTATGGAGTAGAAAACACCATGAACACCACCCACATCTTGCTCTGCAAACCTTGAAAGACTCTTAACATTTAAGAAAATGAAATCTAGCACTGGGCAAAACACCAAAGCAAGATTTTTTCAGACCTTTTCTTATTCCTTATCTTCCCCATTCTTCTTGAGTAGTTACCCCACCCCCACCACCAGAGAAAGAATTGTGTCTGCAACTACCTGGGTGAAGGGTCTCCTTTCCAGCCTTTGTCCTGGACAAGTCTCTGGTCCCCAGATTCTACTCCAAAACCCTCTCTACTGAAATACATAGTTGGAGATTAGTGTGTGAATGCTGCAGAGCACATGCCTGCACTTGACAGATCTTGAACAAGCCCCTCTACATACACATTTTTGTGTTTTCTTCTCTGGGTCAGCCCCTGAAGGCAGACCTTTGCCACAGATTAAGTGGGTGACAAGCAATACTGGGAAGTTTTCCTCTTTTCCATCTGTAAGCACTCATCCAGATCTGCTTGAAGAAGCTTTTCTTCACAGTAAGAGTTGTAAGAATATTTCTAAGTCAGCATCTGATACATGCCAGGAACTCACATGCTACCTCCTGAAAAATATATATGATCCACTGTATGGGGTATTATGATACTGTGATTCATAAAATAGAAGCAGGGAGAGCCAAAAGTAACACCAGCACTACTTCCTAACCCTGAAAGAAGTGCTAACTAATGGTAAAGTGAAATGCTTTAGTATCACTCTTCTGGCCCAGACACTGGTATGGTGACCTCATCTTTGTAAGACAGGTAGAAGAAAACATAGGTTTGCACACATCATGCAGCAGCCTGTGAGATCCCTTTCAATCCACTGATATATGGATAGCTTGCAGACAGCACTGTGAACTAACATCAACCCACTGTAATACTCAGGGGGATATGAGCAGTAAGGCAGTAATTGTTCCCTGCTCAGTGATACACCTCATAATGAAAAAGAAATGTAGACGGTAGGTATATCCAAGAACATTATAGCTGCCACTGAAGTAGTGAACAGCCTTGAGAAACATCTGTGTTTAAATCCTGAAAGAGTTATTAATTTGTCAGCAGGCAGCACATGTGACAGAGTGAGATATGTCTGTGCTGAGTTACAATTTCTATTTGCATTCTGCTGAATACCAGTCTGACCTTGTCCAAAGAATCTGCACTACTGCATTGCGGTCACCACGCCTGGAAATTCATTGAAGGAGTATTACTGAGAGGCTTTTGGGACTGTCAGCTTCACTACTGGCCTACCTCCAAGAAACATTTTTTTTTATCATCAGGAGAAGTCAGTAGGGGAAAAAGAGAAATTACAATTACTGGAGCTGCTCTTTCTTAGACTCAGCATGAAACATCAAGAGGATATCATATCTAAAAACACAGCTCATCTGCAACAGAGGCAACCATTGCAACAAGTAAAAAATACATGAAGGAAAGAGGACAGGGGAATCAGCTCAAAGTCCCAGTCAACAGTGAGTCATGCTAGAGGACAATCTCCCACAAGATTTTAATAGTTTTCAAGTGCACACATGAACATTCAAGTTCAGACAGAACTTTCAATGAGTAAGAGACTTATATCTAAGCTTTAAATTACATCAAGCCTGTCACACATTGTCAAAATAGATTGCACTAGAAATTCAAACTACCAACAGCCTGAGTGAAACAGCCTTAGAGAATGCAAAGACAGAATAGTTTGAGGTTGGTTTCAAAATCCAGAGGCAGATATCAACCCAAAAAAGTGCAAAACTTGGGTGTGTGCTAGAAGGTCCCAAAGCTATCAACAGTGACTGCACTTTACTGAAAGGATGAAAAAGCTGACAGGCTGTACAAATAGAAAAACAGAAGGTGGAAAACATGTCTGACATCAAGAGCCTGAAGCACCCAGCTATGCACTTTCTGATGTATCAAGGGAGGAGAAGGAAAAACTATGGGTTGACAGCCTGAGCTTTTGAAACAGGGATTGGATGGAGTTGTAGGGCTGGCTCTCTCAGTAGGTGGGATCGAGCTATGAAATTTAAATGAGTAGTGGTGTAAATACAGGTCTGGGAGGCCCTGTCACAGAAAATCAGGAACTCAGAGCACAAATACCCATGTCTCAGAAACCACTGCATTTCATCTTATCACACAGTCTCTGAGGATCTGAAATTTTTTTGACCAGCTTTAATCCCCATGCCTAATTTCATTTCACCTTAATCAAGACTCTCTTCCATAATTCCCCAGTTACTGCACTCTCCAATGTCTGATTGCAGACTCACTTAGGTCAGTAGTTCTGTGTCTCACTAATACATTTTTGTTATTTAAGTCTATAGGATTTATTTAGATCTCCTTTATAGCATTGACTCTGGAACCATCCAAAATACACATCTGGCTGACAGCTCAACCCCTTCACTGAGTGGATAATGTACATGCACAAGGTTTTTGACCTAGGTAAATAACATCTAAATTCATCCTGAATGCAGAATAAGGTTCATGGAAACTATCCATAACCAAAATAAAATATTTATTTTATAAAATTAAAAGGATTTCTTTTTTTCAGCTCATTTATAGAACAGAATAAATTCAAAAGGAAAGTCACATTAATATTTATGTTAATTGGTTAAAGAAACTATAACTGACTAATAATAACTTCATCAACTGTAGCAATCTCTGATGTATTTCCTCAACCAAGATTCTGAACAAGTTCTAAAGAAGGGTTGAGAAATATCACACAATATGCATCCCTTTTTTTGTCGTAATGCACACTCTTCTAATGATTCTTACATTACGTTGGACAATACCACTGTAGATACTCAGTCCAAAAAAAATAAGAGCAGATGTCAAGCTGAGTCTATTCCACATTTATGCTAGAGTTGATCTGCTTCATCTAATACATGATTTTAGCATATAAACAGATGGGAACACAGGAAAAACTTAAGTGATTTCAAAAATTATTGTTATTACCTTGCCATAGTTTGAGTGCTTATAACAGCAATGTAAAGAAAAATAAGTCTTCTTTTAAAAGCACTGGTTACACAGAGAAAATGTTACATTTTATTTTAAAGATTAAAGGCATTTTATTCTCCACTGCACAAGTTACCATTTGTACAAGCAGGGGGCTGCAGAGATGTTAATCAGAACTTCAAGGATTAATATAATGCTACTTCTGCATGCTGCTGGCATTTCAATGGGTGTCTTCTCTTTTGAATAACAAGATTGCTTTTGCCGTATTTCAAAGAGCTGCAAATTCCTATACCTAAATCCCCAAATTTTTCATGTAATGACTTGGAGAAAGAATTTGTTAGAAAGTAGACTTTACATCCTGAGCCTAAGAGGTTACAATCTGAGGCTTTTTCTGTCTCTGCTTTCTACGCTCAAAGACATAACTAGGCACCTATGTTATTTTTTTTTTCCCTTGTCTAAAAATTGCTGTAAGAAAATATTTTTGGACACTGCACTTCTAACTCTTTACTACTCTGTTAATTCAGTGAGTCCCAAAATCAGGAGCAGAGTTAGCTCCAGTATCTGGCATAATTTTGGTACTCCATCTGTCCTAGAATACAAATGAATTCTAAGTTGGTAATACTCCTTCCCGTTTGTGTTATCAATTAACTCAGATACCAATACAGTCTGTTCAAGCACATTTTCAGTACAAAAGTTAACTTCCCAGTTTCTGTGGAAGCCAAATATAACTTCACCCTCATCTTTTTTTTTTTTTTATGGCCAAGAGCCATAAACATTTTTTTTCCAGTTTTGAAAAAGAAAAAAAAAAAAGTCTAAACAAAAAAGATCCTGTCAGTGTCACTTGACAGTAGTTAATTTCTCCCTGTATGTGTGTGATTCCAGGTATGTTAAATAATTGCTTTTACACCATCATGCTCTACTTACGTGTGCTAAATTTCAGTGTGGTAAAAAAAAAATACAAAAAAAAACCCCAAAACCAAAAATATTTCAAAGGGAACCAGTTCTCCCAAGGAAGCTGGGAGGGTGGAGAGAAAATAAAAATAGAAACGTTTCATACAGCATCTGAAATATTTGCGACATTTGATGTTTCTGCCATATAACAGCTGTTCCTATATAGAGTAATGTACAATTTTTCTGGAGGAGGATTGTCAAGGCTGACTGAATTAACCTTGAAGTATTGTTCCCTTAGGTTATAAATTTCTGCAAATCTAAAACATGTAGCTGTTTGAAAGAAAGGGAAAAATCCCAGAACTGTTAGCTGTGTTGGTAGCCAGGGAGACTGCTGTTTGATACTATCCTTGAACAAACCAGACAGACAGAATAGTCTGGAGAACTGAACACAGAGAAACCTAATGAAGTTCAACAGGAGAGTGCAGGGTCCTGCACCTGGGGAGGAATAACCCCAAGTACCATCACGGGCTGAGGGCTGACCTACTGGAGAGCAGCTCTGTGGAGAATGACCTGGGGGTCCTGGTGGAGGACAAGCTGGCCGTGAGCCAGTAGTGCCCTTGTGGCCAGGAGGGCCAATGGTATCCTGGGGTGCATTGGGAAGAATGTGGCCAGCAGATGGAGGGAGGTGATCCTGACCCTCTACTCAGCCCTGGTGAGGCCACATCAGGAGTGCTGTGTGCAGTTCTGGGCTCCTCAGCACAAGAAAGACAAGGAGTTACTGGAGAGGCCACAACAATGGTTTGGGGTTTGGAGCATTTCTCTTGTGAGGACTGAGGGAGCTGGGCCTGTTTAGTCTGCAGAAGGTAAGATTGAGAGAGGATCCCACTAATGCCTATGAATATCCCAAAAGCTGGCACCAAGAGAATGTTTCCAGACTCTTTTTGGTGCTGCCCAGCTACAGGACAAGGAACAATGGCCATAAATTAAAATACAAGAAGTTCCATCTCAACATGAGGGACACCTTCTTTACATTGAAGGTGGCAAAACACTGTAACAGGCTGCCCAGGGAGGTCATGGACTCTCACTCTCTGGAGACATTCAAAACCCACCTTGATACGTTCCTGTGTAACCCACTCTAGGTGACCTTGCCTTGGCAGGGGGGTTGGGCAAGATGATCCCCAGAAGTCCCTTCAAACCATACCAATTCTCTGCTTCAATGAAATACAGCCTGGAATTACACAGCTCCATTGGAACCTTGACAGTTAAATCATACACTTTGCATTAATAATCTCCAGGCACCAAAGTCAATGTTGATTAATGCTACTCTTATGATTCACCATCTTAAAGGGGAAACAAACAAATGTAAAAACGAAAGGGCTCTCCAAAAATCAGAAATCAGAGAAGTGCTTTAAAAAAAAAATCTCTACTCAAAAAGACCTTTGTAATCACCCAAGATAAGAGGACACTGAAGCAAGAACAGTCCTTATCTGACACCTTCCCAGTTTCTCTGTAACTTCATGAGACATACAGGAGCAGCCGTGGAGAGTGTGACATCTCAGGAGTGATTTTGCTCTTCACAAGCTAAATACAAATGGATCTACTCAATATCCCTTAAGCCACATAGACGTTTTTAACCTGCTCATTAGTTGGTTTACTGAGTAAGTTACATGAGAAGTAACCTCTGGAGGACTACAGTAATCCAATAGAGTTTTTAGCTGGTCATTTGGTTGGGGTTTGAGGGAGTGAGGGGGGCTGTGGGGTGTGAAAAAATGCTACTGTACAAAAGCTTTATTACTATCAGAGACTAAAGTAAATCTGCTGTCTGATAAGCCAGATAACTTCTGGCAAATCTTATAAACTGCTATTTTATCATTTATTCCCCACTAAATAGTGTTACTCTTCGCCACCTATCTTTTCTGATCAAGGAAAAATTACAAACCACAAGCTCATGCTCAGAGTATTCACTCACCTCCTCTCCTCCTATCACCCTAGGATTTTCCAGTTTGTGTATCAGAACAGCTGAATCAACCTCTCTGGGGAGAATTCCATATCAAATTGTTTGTTGAGGCTTATTTTCATGTTTTTCTTCCCTAGGTACCAACCAGTAGCACCTATTAACAAAACTTTTAGTCCACAGCATATTGCAGTCCACCATAATGCTACTTTTAAGCATGCCAGAAGTGAAGTTGGCATTAAATAACTAAAGCCAGGTTTTACATGCAGACATAAAAACCTGAAAATTGGTATTTGGCTAAGGACTTTAATAAGGATTGTCCTTCAGAGACAGTTAATTTTGTCTTTGATCAGCTCCCTGTGCATAAACTCTTATTCCAAATGTGTTCCTTACAGTTCAAAAAATGGATTAACTTAAATCACAAAAAAAGGATATGACAAAGAAAGGATCCTGCAACAAGGTAGACAGACAATAATCTTGAAAAAGGAAGAGGGAGAAAAAAGGAACAGAACTGAGTGGGATCCAAAAGCAAGTTAAAAATAGATCAGAGAGGGTTTTCCACAGAAATGGCAAGAGACAGGTGGAAAAAAATAAATGTAGAGTGAATAACGAATACTATTGCTTCAGCAAAGAGGATAACCTCTGTGATTTTTTTAGAAAAGTGACTTGATTTGGATAAAGGATTCAGTGAAAAAGAGAGAAACAAGCCACAAGATAGTGACATGAGACTGATAGTGACAGAACTTGCTTCTTACCAAAAGCCCTATTTCCTCAGCTGTGAAGGGCTGGCCAGGCATCCTGACAGAGAGGTACATTTGAGGAATAAACAAACTTTTTACAGTAAACAGTGCAGTTGGGATTTGGCTGTTCTGACTTTTCCCATCAAGACCTTAATTAGGCTTTCCACAGATGACTGGCAGCTGATCTGGGTGCTTGTTAGAGAGTTGTAGTCTGCAAATGGCATTGGGGATGTACTTTCAATGTGAAGTGTCACAGCACACTAAATACTTTCCCAAATCAGGTTCCAGACTCTTCTGCTGAGTATTCCAAGAAACTGCCATAATTTTAAATTAATGTCCTAGTAAATTGGGAAGGGTAAAAATTAGATGTCACCTCACAAAGTGAGGTGCTGCAAATACAAGTTTGTTGACATTTCTGAAGCATTGGTTACTATTAGAATTAGTGCCATAGAAAAGCCAATTAAAATTTCAGTCTTTAAAGCAAAATTTATAAATATTTCACTGCAAACAAACCTAAAAATGAGCAGGAAAATTCTCTATATAACCTACCCAGTGCACTGTAACTGTCCACAAAGTCAAGTAAGAGTAACTAAGAGTAAAGATTTAGACTTCAATGATTTTTTTCAGCACATTTAGGCTTTGGGAGTGGATTCCAGATGCACAGATCATCAATTAAAAGAGATTTCTAATCTCACTCTGATTCATACAAACTTTTTCAAAAGGTACATTCAGTTATATCATTCTCTCTAATTCCCTGCAAAAAAAATCATTTTTCATTTATACCATCCCTTTGACTAATATATAATTTCTTATTCTTTGCTTTTCTTCACTAGAAATTGCATGTAATTTCCCCTCTCTTTTAAACAGTCACAGTTGTGTATTAATAGTACATAAAGGGTAAAATCCAGTTGTCATTCTCATTCCAAGCACATAAATGACCAAGTTTGTAGCTGTAGGACAACCCATTAAAGTCACTGAGATAATTTTTTTTCTACCCTGTAATGATTATTACAATATAATTTCTCAGAGGAAACAAGAATTAAGGCCCACCATCAGCACAGTTCACTCCTGTTGACTTTGCATTGTCACTAGTAATTAAAGAATTACGCCATAACTCCTAGGTATCACTTGGCCACCATATTTCTGCTCCACAATAAAACTGTTTTAGGTACTAGATTATTTAGCAGCCTCAGGTAAAAAGAGAGCAAAAGGCAGCAATTCAATGAAAAGTATCTGCTTTATTAAGGAAGCATGCTGACACTTTTGCCTAATATTAATTGTTGGAGTTCTGCATGTACACCTCACTTATATATTGGTTATGTCCATAACGATTTTATCTCACCAAGAGCTACACACAAAATTCACTCCAAGCCAGTAACTTCTTTCCCTGTGCCCTGGTTTCAGCTGGGATAGAGTTAATTTTCTTCCCTGTAGCTGGTACAGTGCTGTATTTTGTATTTGATATGAGAATAATGTTGATAACACACTGATGTTTCAGATGTTGCTGAACAGTGCTCACCCTAAGTCAAGGACTTTTCAGTTTCCCATGCTCTACCAGTGAGCAGGTGCACAAGAAGCTGTGAAGGAGCATGGCCAGGACAGCTGAGCTGAACTAGCCAAAGGGTATTTCACACCATAGAACATCATTCCCAGTATATAAACTGGGGTGTTGGCCAAGAGGGATCAATCACTACTTAGGGACAAGCTGGGCATCAGTCAGTGGGTGGTGAGCAATGGTTTTGTGCATCACTCATGTTTTTGGGATTTTATTACTACCTCTTTTTGTTATCTCCCTTTTCATTGCAATTACATTGCTGCTGTTGCTGTTAGTAGTAGTATTTATTTTATTGCAATTATTAAACTGTTTTTATCTCAACCCATAAGTGTTACCTGGTTCTGATTTGTTTCTGCTCCACATACCACTCTCCAGAAGGCAGGGGAGTAAGAAAAGTCTGTATAGTAGTTAGTTGCTAGCAAAGGTGAAATCACGACACCCTGTTTATCTGAACCTTGAAAGAGAAAAGTAATTTCTTTATCTTTGTCACTTAAGAGAAGAACCACTTTCCTCATCAGCTAGTGATTAGATGGCTTAAACATTTGGCAGATATTGCACAGACACTTAAAATTGGTTTTGTGCATTTCTCGATTCATGAAATGAAAATGTAAGAAGTTTAACGTTCAATGTTTGAAGCAGAAATCTGATCAGGGCAGAGATGTGAAACTGCCCATGAAAATGTTTGACAGGTATTGTGAAAGGAAAATCCATGTATTAAACTTCCCTTTAAAAAAAAATAAACATCTCAGGAAAGCATGAGTATCTTAGAGGACACACTTGTGCGATACATTTTGATTTTAAAAAAATTCTCCTCTAAAAATTAAGTGTTTAAGCCATGTAGAAGCTTCTACAAATATACCTTCCTTACTGTAACCTGAACATGCCATGACAAAACCACTGACTGACATCCTATTACCCACGTTACATGGAGGATCCACAAATCAGTTCAAAAAGAGACATAAAAACATCTGTAAACTGTTAGGACTTCCAAATCAACACCAGGATGCTAGTCTAGCCTGATGCCCACTGGTGACCACCACGGACACACCCACACACATTGTATATGCCCTCCTCTCTCCCTTCTTGCTGCACAGGCCCATGAGCTCTTCATGAGCCCATGGAGAACTCACATCAGCACATAGGAAAAAGGTGTCAGAGAAGGAGCAGTAGAGAGAAACCTCTATGCACTGAATGTGACCCCCATTGCTGCCTCGCTCAAGACACAGAGTGTGATCTGTGGCAAAAACAAGGAGTTTTTATCCTCAATGAGTCTCCATTAATGTTTCAGATTAAATTTACGGAATTTGCTTGCTATAAGCTATTCAATTTTTGTCATAAAACCCTAAGTCAGCACTACAGGAACAAAGCCCAGCTTTCAGGCCTTGGATGCCAAGTGGACATCACTGAAGTACTTGTAAAGGAAGGCTTTAAAATAAATTCTTAGCTACAAACAGTTGATTAAATTGATAATTTCCCTTTTCTAATTATAAACTGACTATTCATGAACCATTTTATATCACTTAAAGAAGCAAATTAAAACACTGAGCTATACCAAAACATCCTATTGTTCTTCACTGCAACTAAGTACTTACCCACTGGATTTTTTCCACCAAAGGTCTAAAAAATAGTTGCAACCACATGCACCTTATGTAGATCATATGATGGGTTTTGTATATTACATTATACAGACATATTTACAGATTAGATGGATTTTTAATTTTTCTGAATTTATTCAATATGTGTTTTTAAGCCTGTAGAAAATAGTTTTTTGCATACAATAGGACTGGACTGTGCATTTATTGAACTTAAAAATATTAAAACTTACAAGATAGTAATCTACTATTTTTTTGTATAACTCCATTCAAAAGCAACCTGAAGTTAGATTCATTATTCTGAAAAGCCTACTGCTATTTTCAAACAATCATAAAATGCTGTTATTAAGTAAATGTGGAGAACCATAAAGCTCTTGATTCAGAGAGTCTGGCCTTCTTTTTGACCAGGCAAATGAGTTTCTTTTTTTCTTTCTCTGCTATTTCTGTATATTGAAGAGAATTTAAATAAAACCCTGTTGTTCTGTTGGAAGTTAAAGAGCTCTGTGTTGATGTATACAGTGCCTGGACATCTTGCAGCTGAATGCCTAGAATTAGATCTTATGAATTGTAAAAGTAAAATGTCATTTCTACAATGTAAAACCATGTGAGACAATTAGCAGATAATAAAGGTTTTCCACACTTTTTATCTCAGCAGGCCTAGTGAGTAATGATCACTAATAAATCCCTTTCACTGTCAATGCTTGTAAAAAGTCTTCTTGATCATTTCTTTTTTTGCAAAACAATTACCTATTACCCCCTACACACCCCACAGTTTGAAATGTAGTTGAGGACACCATCCCTAGGAATCTCATTTACAAAGTGCTTAAAAATTCATCTGAGATCAAATACTGTTAGGAATACAATTGATGTAGCAGCAATTCAGCTTTCTTCCATGCTGGAGAAAGCGATTTCAGAGCCAGAAAAATAACTTTCCCATATAGTTTGCTCTTCAAAGTGAGGTTTAAATAGCAGGGGAAAAAAGATTTTAAAATTAGAAAATGGAATGACTTCTTCAAAGAATAGCTCCAAAAAAGAATGACCCCAAATCTAAAAAAAAAAAATAGCCCTGAAGTTCTAAAATCAAACTAGTTTCAGCCACTGTAATGTCTTTAGTCTTCTTCTATGAAATGACATTAACTTACAATACCGAATGCTCAATAAAAAGATAATACATTCACCTGAAATGCACTGCAGGATTCATAACAGAGGCATCATCCATAAATGTATCAATTATAAGAAGATATTACTATCAGCATTTGTCACAATTTCTCCTAATTTTCAATTTGAAACTACTGTTAGCAATTGCAATTCATTGTATTAATTCACCTCTTAACTTCTATTAAAATACATCACACATCAGATACAAAGTCAGTTATCATTGTAGAATTATGTAGAAAACAAATAATTACAGTAATAAGAAGGAAAAGGCTTATGAGCTGTTACATTAAGGAAATAGGGAAGCAACATTATTTTTTTTCTGTCAGCCATAGCATAACAGTAAACAATACACAGATAAAACTGACCAAAGACACAGATGTAAGACCAGAACCAAAAATATTTATGCATGGAAATGTGAACATGTTTCCTTCAGTCTTAACAGAACCTATGTCTCTAGGTTGCCAGAGCACTGTGAAAAACACCTCCAACCCTGATTTTCAGATAACTGGGTAAAGAATGAAGGCATTCAGGAAGCAATTCTTTCAAAGACACCCAATAACTCCCTGCCTCATAGGCATTTCCAGAAAAAAAATCTAACTGATATGTTATTAGGGGACACAGTATTACAAAGCAGTCTTAATGTTAACATTATGATAATTCTTGGAAAAGGACAGTAGCTTCTCTAGGAAGCCTCAGGCTACTCTTTCAGCCCCCTACATCCTGCACAGTTGGAATGAAATCAGCTGTGGAAAATTATCAGTGTCGTCTTTCCTAAGAATATTGGCTTCATCCAAGGAGGGATCAGTACCTGAATGTTCTTTGTCTAAATTTTTTTTTTTTTTGCAACTATAGTTATGGAGAGAAAAATTGAAAGGTCAAAATGGCTCTAACTAAGGAAGTTATTATTTCCAGTCTGGTCCTCATAACAGAGTGGGTGACCTTTCCTAACAAACATGCTGTTAGGTTTATCTCATTGTAGGTCATTGATTTAATAATTTATAAGTAGGTGCTTGGTCATTTACTACATCACAGGTGAAGAAAAAATGTGCTGCAGACAGTGAAACTAAAAGCAGCGGCAATATGCAGCATCTTCAGTATGACAGAAATGCCCTAACCATGTGTTTGCTCTTTGATCTCTGATGTATGATCACTGATCTCCTCTTTGGTGATAAAGACTAATTTATCTATGGAAGGTCTCCCTCCCACATCCACAAAAATAGAAGTCTACTTCTGAGGTACAATAAAGCATTTAAGGAAGCATTTGGGAATAACTTAGAGGTGCCAGTTGGTGAGTTTGAGCTATAGAGTTAACTACATTTTTACACAGACTACAGATGAAATACAGTGCAGAATCCCATAATGTTTTGGTCACAATTGAAATATGGTATTATTAAGACAGGTGTCAGTCTTCAATTGCCTGCAGTTTTGATGAACTTGCACATCCTGATAAACTTTAAAACACACACACTCCAAAATTTCTGTTTGTATCAGATAAATTTTAGCAGGTTACCTGACCTTCTCAATAGTGCACTGCTGAAGGCAAAATAACACATACAAAGCTTCCATGAGAAACAGAAAGTGCTAAACCTCTGTGAAAAGCTCAGGGGAGTTGGTGAGCATGAATACAGAAGGAATATTCATGAATCTGAAGGTGACAGGGATTAGGGAAAATGGGGTTTCCATTGTGAGTTAAGCCAACTGTAAATTAGCTGGACAAGAAAATAGATAAGAGGAGATAAATAATTTACCAGGGCCTCCTCAGTGGCAGCCTCCTCTTCAATCTCAGCACTTTGCTTGTGCTAACAAACTTTAGTGAAACCTACCCATTGTTCCATTCTGTGGGAGCTTTGATACCACTTACACTTATTAAAATATTTCTGAAGACATTTTAGCTGTATTTGAGGAAAAAAAAAAAAGTGAGAAGAAAAAATACTTATTGATTCTTCTGAATCTTTATCCAGTATAAGATACTGTGTGATGACATCATCATACTTGAGAATCTGAGTGGTTCCTAGCAAAAGATCCTGTGTATTTGCCAAAAATATGTTCTGCCACTGTATACTGTGAAGCTGTGATAAATAAAAATTCATTACGATTTTTTGAATAACACTGTCATTCCTACAAATCTTAGCAAAGTTCAAACAAAAGGACTTTTCTTTTTAATTAGCACTGTGGAATTATACAATTATAATTCCATTATTCAAACTGACAAGAGTAATAAAAATGTCAAGGAGTTACTATTATACCAGTACCCTCACCCTGGCTGCTCAATTTTTCTCTTTTTTTGTGTTTTGTTCTTCATCCAGCATTATATTCTCAGAAGCTGCATTTTGCTATTACCATGGAAAACAAAACTGTTTTCAGTAGTTTATTTACCTACCCACTCCTTTTATTAGTTTAAGTCCAACTTAATGTGCCCTCAACCTCACATATCTCTAAGAGTGTAGAATTTACTTTGTGAATGTGGCTACTTTCATTCATTTTGTTGACCCTCTCCTTTCCATCAAAGGAAGGTGAAGATGAGAATTTGATGTTGGAGTTCAAATTTTTGAAGTCGACTGACTGAAGATAAAGCCAGCATAAATCATTGCTTTAGTGGTAGAGTCTGTATAGATCTTTTTCAGTTATGACAGGACTGACTGAGAATCAAAACTTAAAAGCTGGCAATTATACAGTTTTACAACAGTAGCACCTGAAGATGCTCACAATATCTCAAAATAGAGGGTACTCTTCAGTGCATGTACAAAACAGCCTCTCTGCCAAATGTAGCCTTACCTTCTTTCTTTATGCAACAGTACATTCTGTATTTCAGAAACAGTGGAATAGCATTTGGATTTTGTTTCTGCTTTTAGTAACCTTAGAAGGATTGTTTCATAGTTCATCGTTGTCTTGGTTAAATATTGCAATGATTACAAAATTACTATGAAAACAATCCCACTGGAGATCATGTAAGATATTCTATTGCTATATTTTTAAGCTAAACTTTGAGATTTCCTTGCCAGGTAAAACTGCATTTCTAAAGTATAGCTGACAATATCAGCATACTATCTCTGCATCTTGTTTACAGTATAAAAGTTGACTACCCACAGATGATAAATTTTACCGCTGCTTCTACAAAAATTTGAATGTCTGGCAAAGGCATTTTTAAAATTATTTGCTTTCAGAGACTGGCATTTCAATCCCTAAAACTAAAGATTGGGGATTTGACTAAAAATCAAAGGAATGAATTTAAATTGTCAAGATTTTTGAGGTAGGAGGTTGTCATTTGTTTTTCCAAGCTAATAAAAATAAAATATTATGAATAAACATTAGGCCATGCTGCAATTAGCATATGCTAAAAAGATTTACAATGGCTTTATAACTAATGCATACCCTAATATTACACATAGGGAATATGAGAAACTCCTTCATACATATTTACCCTGAAGACCAAAATTTGTTTAATGCACTTCATGGCACAATATACTGTTCTCAATATCTTATGCAAAAACTAACAAAAGCAGAAATTTCTAAATCTGCATCACTGAGTACTACATATACCCAGGTCATGCAAATAGGTGACTTCATTTCTTATTCATATTCATATCATACATTCTGTCTTCAGTGATAATAAAGCCTGAAGACAAGCAATAAGCACATCAGAAGAGGCACATCAGCAAGGCAGGTCAAAGCATAACAAACTTAACCATGGTGTAATGGCATAACTCCTTAAGAATATGCCTCATACTCACTTATCTGAAGTAGGTTTCAGTTGCACTTATAATGAGTTTCTTGCAATTAACCCATGAAATAATGATGCAATTAAGAACATGACCAAAGCAGGCACCAGGCTCAATTCTGGAAATGTCTGGGAAAATTCATATATAGGACAGATGTGAGACTTTTCCCTTCTTCCCAAGTCTTCTGGTAAATGAGAGCTCTGTGAAAGTTCTGTGCTACATCAGTTCAGACAACATTTTCATATAAAACTTTGATGTGTTCTGCAAATTGCTTATATGTAGTCATGTATATGAATTTAAACATGCAGTGTTTGAGACATACAAACTGGAACTACAGCTTGAAGCAAAGGAATGCCTGAGTACTACTGAAGGTATGATTTTCACTGTCAATTTTAAAGATTCATTTGTATGCCTCTCCCTTTTTTCTCTTCCTTTGAGCCCATTCCACACTTTAAATGTGAGCAAAAGGTATCAAGACTTTTTTTCCACTGAAGCAAAGATACCACTCTTTGGACCACTTAGAAGGAGACAAATGCTTTGAGTCAGTTTACCTCTTTGACACATGAAAAAAAGGGTTTAGAAGCAGTTCACACAGCTCCAGGGCCTGTTTCAAGCTTTTCTAACTTTACTCTAATACCAAGGTCAGCATTGTATTTTTCATTCCACAAATCCCATTCCCAGCCTGAATGAACTCTGAAAGGTTTTATTTGCTGCAGTTTCACCATGATTTATCCGCCACAGACTTCTTTTCTCACTTATCTGGACTCAACCTGGCAACATGACTAAGCACCGCCTTTATGAATTTGCATAAATATGCAAGGTTTTTTGTCTCTAGGGTTTGTGGTGTATGTCCATGAAGGCACTGAGGCTCTTGACAGCCAAGGTCTGATGATTTAGTCAGGTTTGAAGTAACCATCCCCATCCTAGAGACTGAGGATGTACAGCAGAACTCCAGCTGATGCTGTCTTTTCTGCTGCCATTCTGGCTCTGCTGATCAGTTTGGGGTCTGTACTGTTAATTCAAGATTGCTTTAGCACAGTATCATATGACTAGTATATTCTGAATGGCAAAGGTTTGTAGGAATTATAACTGTTGAAATTATGGCATTACCAGGGGCAAAGGCAATTTATATTGTGCTCATTTTTCACAGGGATTAGAGATTGAAAAGTACAGATTTTGAATTTACCCCTAAGTGGCTAAAACTAGCTTGCTGTACTGTGTGAGCTGCATGAGGAGCTTTTCATTTGGGGTTAATAGAAGATATGAAGAAAGGATAATGTTAAGTTTATGCACAGGATATAATAACAGAAGTTTTAAAAATTTAGTAAAATCATATAGGTATAAAATTTTGGTTTGATAGTTTGGCTAGAATATTCCCTTTCCATTGACAAGGCAGACTGGGATATGAAATAAATGTTGAACCTCTTTGTGGGATGATACAAGTACAAAGAAGGTCCTACTGCTGCTGTTGAAAGGAAATATCAAAGCCATGTAAATAGTGATTTGAAGACTCCCAAGACTTGAGTCAAAATTGAAACAAGGTCAGATACAATATCATGTTGGGTCCGTTTTCCAAAAATCAGCTTTTGGCAAGTATGACATAATGTAAATAAATCTACAAGCAAATAAAATGAAAAAAAAAACCCAAACATTAATTTGAAGGGCAGAGAACTACTAGTAGATTTATTTTGCATTATTATCAAAAGATTGACTCTCCCTTTTATAAATCTATTTCTAAAACTAAAAAGACATTGCTGTCATAGTCACAGAATCACAGAATGGGTCCGGTTGGAAGGGACCACAGTAGGTCATCTGGTCCAACCTCCCAAGCAGGGTCATCCTAGAGCACAGGGCACAGGGCTGCATCCAGATGGTTCTTTATTATCTCTGTTGAGGGGGACTCCACAACCTCTCTGGGGAATGTGCTCCAGTGCTTGGTCACCTGCACAGTAAAGAAGTTCTTCCTCATATTCAGGTGGAACTTTCTGTTGATTACTTTCTGCCCATTATGTCTTTTCTTATTGTTTGGCACCACTGAGAAGAGCCCGGCTGCATCCTCTTGACATCATCTCTTCAAATACTTACATGACTCCCACTCATCTTTTCTAGAGTTTTAGCAGGCAAAACCTTCCCAGCTTGTCCTCTTAAAAGAGGTGCTCCAGTTCCTTAACCATGTTTGTCACCCTCTGCTGAATATTCAACTTTTGCATGGCTAAGAACAGGAATTAGCAAGGGAGAGCAGAGGGACAAATCTGACAGGGTGAATTCTGCCTCAGAACTCCTTAGCCTTGAGAGAGGATAACCAATAATGACCTAACAACACCAGCTGATATCAAATTACTCTTCATCCATCAGAAAAAATTACTCAGTTTGGTGAACATCATGAAAACACAATATACATGGATTTTCATTGGGAGAGAAAAGTGATACTACGAAAAAAATAAATTGCACAACTTCCAGATGTCATTTTTTTCTTTATGTTGTTCATATACTAATTTCTTATTTCCTGTTCTGGACAACCTACTAATTTACTTCCCAGCAAGTTTCATCAGTGATTTGCTTTAAGTACTAACACTCTCACTAATGCTGGATATACATCTTTTATTACCTGAAGAATTTATGCTCCACTTTAATTGATGCCTCCAACGCAACATGACTGTTTACCTATGACCAGAAATGCATTAACTTATTTTCCATTAAATGAAGGTTCTCTATAGCCAGGTAAGAAAATATGGAGGATCCGGTGAAAGAAATAGAGGAAAGACACTCTGACGGCAGGCAGCTGCTAATCATTAAGAGTAATAAATGTGCATACCTTGCTTTTCTAAGCAACAGAAAAGACAAAGTTGCTGGAACCTTCATAGCCAACAGGATAGAGGCCAAGCACCTTTTTATGTATCAGCTAGCACATCCATTTATAGCAAGTTTGACACTGCACTGTTTGAATATGCTCTTATGTCACAGATAAATATTCCATGTTTATAATATGAGGTGCCCTATAAAGAGAGACTTATTTCCTCTTTCAGTGAAAAATGGTTAAGTAAAGCCTATTATTCACCACCTAAATGGCCACCAGCCAGTGACTAACAGCTACCCTATTTGATCATGAAGTTGTAGCTTACTGATATGAAGACATATTTCATGGCAGCTCTTGACTGGGAAAGAGAAAGAAAATGCAGGGCACACAGGAGGGCTTTTGACAGTTGCTGCCATGAAATGTTTTCATTTGTCACTGTGACAGTGAACAACAATATACTGACTGAAGGAGAGGGCACGAGGACACAGCTGTCTTCAGCTAACTTTCACTGAGCATTGACACACAGACACATAAACACACTTGGGGTTACTTAAATTTTCCTGATTTTTCTTAATAACCTTATTAACCTTTTGTATTTTAGGCAAAATATACAACTAACTGTGTGTTCCTGATTCTGCAGTCATGCATAACAACAATTGATGCAGTTCAAATGTCATTAAAAACTGTCTAAATCTAAAGCATTGGGGTCTTTAACGACAACTTTTATTATGAAATTTGGCTTAATTGTTTGCCATGATCAATAAAGTTTTCCACACTCTTTCCCTGGGTTTTCCTTAGTATTCTGAGACAGCTCAAAAGCTGCTGCTTTTTTTTTTAACTAAAAAAGAGGAAATTAATTTTGCACTTCTACAGAAATATCTTTCCCATTCAAGTTTAACAATGCTTGTTTTCCTACACCTGAAGTATTTCCTAACACAATTTATTGCCCAGATAATGCTTAAATCAATGAAATAATCAAGAAAGCAGTAATCTTAACCAGATATAAAAGTCTATTTATCTGAACATGAAGAAAACAGACCCATTATCTCTTGAATATTATTAGCATCATGCCAACAGCAGCACAATATTTAAAAATTGTCTTACATGTTCCTTCCACTACACTTTGGATTAGGCAAAACATAAAGCTAATGTAATCCTTACCTTTCAGCAATATTTCCCACTCAAAAAATCAGTTAAGGTAGCAATAGTTAAGTCTTAATTCAGGAAAAAAAATAAAGCAATTGATAAGCCATTCTTGTGCTGTAAAATTGCAAAGAATTTATTTCCATAAGGACAAAAGCCAGTGTCTGATGTAATTTTGTTCAGCCTTATTTCTAAAATATCTTTTACGTTCATTAACCTACTGCTAAAAGCAAGCCCTTGCCTATCTTCTTATTTTTTGTTTTTCTTTTTAAATATTTTCCCCCCAATAGGATATAATCCTGTTCTAAAAGTGGTGATCATACCTGATAAACATCTATTGCTAGCTCACTAGTCTTCTTAAAAGTTAGAAACAACCTTATTTGTTTTCCTGAAAACCATTCAAAAATGCCATTTATAAGCCTGTTAGCAGAGGCCAAGGAGAGAAAAAGAAATCCTGTACAGAGTCCTGTACAGGGAAGAAAATCAATTGAGGTGGTCATAATCTCATGAAAGGGAAAGGAACAAGACTAATGAGCAGATCTGAAACACGCAATTAGAGCTTTGTTTACAGTTTGAGGGAATTTTGGTTCTAACAGCTTAAATTGAAAGGAAATTGTCACTAACCTTTATAATTGTAAAGCTACATGAACATCTGAGCCAATTAAGTATGCCCAAATATGCCTAGGATTAGTATTTGCCCGAATCTACAATATTTGTGGCAGACATGGAAGACAAAAAATCAAACTGAAAAGTAGCCTGTTTAAGAGACATAATGTGGAGGAACTGAGGCTTCTTTCAGGTAGGGTTTTCTCTGGTAGGGGCATATTTTTTTGATATTGTACATTACAGCAGGTGTCAAAAAAATAGTCAACTGAAGAGCAGGGCTGTGAAGGCTGTCCAAGCAGGTAGCTGGGCTTGGCCACAGCCAGATGGTGATAAACAGAGCTTAAAGAGCAGAAGTGAGATGAGCATGAGTGACCAGCTGCCTCTTGGTGCAAGTGAAACCTTGGATGAAAGGTAGGGCCTATCAGGGGACATGGGACATGACAGACACAAGGTTTGAGTGAGAGCTTGCCTTGCAGATCAGCCATAGAGAAGAATTTTAGACATACTTTGGAAACAGAATATTCACTCGCTTCTTTATCTTCTTGTATTGGGAAGGAAAAAAATGAAAAAATGAGATATCTATTGAGTTATTTGATTTTCCTTTTGGAGGTGGAGATCAGGGGAGATTATCTCGCCAGTGTCTCACAATGTTTCAGCTTTCCCAGGATGTTGAGTAGGAGTGCAAAATGGTATTTATTAATAGAGACCACCAAAATCTGTACCTATTCTTTGTTGCTCTCAGTTAAGTCTTGCAGAAAGGTAGTACAAAGAAATCCCCAAGATTATAATGTTCCTGACCCTACAGTTCTTTCTTATGTGAAGTACTCCATAAGGAGGAAATTAACCTTTACCCAAGGACAAATACTGTGGATAGAAAAGATACTGAGCAGAGCATAGTCTTTGGGTACAATCTCCACTATTGTCCTGCACATCAGCAATTCCAGGTGACCTTGCTCACCTAGTCATAGTCTCAACTTCAAAGCTGGAATCTGGAAGTTAATGGAATCTCACACAGGATTGAGCATTTTCCGTAATAAAGAAGATATCTGAAAATTGCACAGATCTCAAAATATTCCATTAATAATATGTTATTTATAAATTCTCCTGAACTCACCCAGCAGAATTTAAGTCTCAATCCCCTACCATTAAGCTTCTCAATAAGTGGAGGAACCTGATATTCTTTCCAAGAAGTTGATCCACAAAAAAGTCAACATAAAAGTGCCTAAAGCATGGCATGGCACTTGCCTAAATAACTTTCAAATTGTCATTGTTACTCTGCCAATGAAAAATGTGGTCATCACCATCTCTTCACACACTTGCACTTCATGTTCCCATTTCCTGAAACGATTTTACTGTCTGCTTCCTGAGCCTCTCTCCCACGCTTTCATCAAAAACTCTTTTGCTCTGCACTCTTCATTTCCTTGGATCATTCACTGTATTAGAGTAGCTTTCCATTCCAAATGGAGAGAATATGGGGAATAATTTCTCCATTTCAATAAACACTTCAGAGAAAGCCATTTTAGAATAGCAAATTGCTCCCAGGAGCACAGACCACTTTTCCTTCAAATAAAATCTGGTTTAGTAAAGGGGCCAGAATTATCTTTAATAACTTTATTTAGAAGCTGATATAGAGGGAGGAAAAAGGAAAAAAAAAAAAGCTATATGATCAAATAAATATATCTCTACCTTGATCTTCATTTATCTTACCTCCATAAAGAAACTGGGCTTGGTGCCAGCATTACTATGTGAAATAACTTTTTTTCACATTCAGCAAAATTTCTCTTGATACGGAGTCTCAGAGGAATATAATATGGATTCAATCTTCCTCAGCCTTGTTACTCATAACCTGCAGGCATTTCCTTTTAAATAGTGTCAAAATCCAATAATGCTAATAAAAGGTGTAAATTCCTGGTACAAAATAATGCGAAGGCTAAAATACACAAACACAAAACCAGCCCACAACACTATAGTGCAAGTTATGATTCATTACCCTGAGTCTGTGATAAGCCAATATCTGCATGTGATTGTGGTGCTGTCCTCAGTTATGGTTATGCAATCAAAAGCACACTTTGAAGTATCTCATCCTCAGAATTAATGCATGTCAGTCTCAACAGACGATTGGGATCAGCCTTACTGAGTTATCCATGTTGGGAAAAAGAAGTTAAAATTCAAAATCAAAGGGCTTGGTGCTGCTAAAGCTACAGAACAACCACTTAAATCTACTGAACAGATGCAGATCTTCGATGCAGAAGCTGCACTCCTAGAGAGCAGCCTGAACTCCATGCCATTGTCTTCCTGGTCAAGGGCTCACCTATGCTAGCACAGGCTTATCCTATGCTTCCTAGTGCTAAGGCACTGCAGGGTCTGTGGCTCCCTGGGACTAGGAATGCCAGGGACTTACCAAGGTGGGTCATGACAGGGTCTGGTAGCCAGGATTATAAACCCACTGGGATGTTTTAAATGTTGACAATTCATTAATGCTCTTCCAATTTCCCATCAAGAGAAACTTCATCAAAGTTGAATGAGAAGAATTGTAAGGTAGCACACTACTTTTTGCAGCTCAGAGCCACAGAAAATACTTTAAATATTCCACTAATAAACATGATTTCAAAACAGATTCAAGATCTTCTGTCATACTGTCCTGGTTTAAGGCAAATTTTAGGCGGAAGCCTTCGAGGGGGTGTCCTCTAGAAAAGCCAATTTCAGCCACCCCTCCCCCAACCAGTTCAGGGAAAGATTTCCTTAGAGAAACATGGAAAAAACTGTTTATTTAACAAGCAAAGTATTCAATTCAAAGCATGAAAAAATTGATAATAATAAACAGTGAAACCTCTCATTGTTCTGAAGAGCTGGCAAAGTCAGAGTCCTTCTGTGGGTGTGGTTCTGTCAGTCTCAGTCTCCAGAGGGCTTGAGTGGTGCCCAGGCCTGGCTGCAGAGTTGGGGGGTCCCCTGGAAGATTGTCCTGATGTTCTGGGATGAGAGACGCTGAACAGTCCCTGGAGAAAAGCCACTGTTCAGGTGAAGCTCTTCTTGCTTCAGCTAATGAGGAAAACCAGCAAAAATGCAAAGTCTCTTTCTCTCTCTGCAAAAGCCGAGAGAACTCTGAGGGAGCACACACTGAGAGTCTTATCTCTCTCTTGCTGTCCCAGCTCGGAGCACAGTCTGAGAAGCAATTCCAGGGGAGTAAAGTGAAGTTCCTACAGACAAACTGCATGCATCTTCTCTCCCCTCCGCTGCTCTCTCTGTCTCTCTGGGCCTGGCTTAAAGCTACAGAACTTAATATCAAGCATAAGCAGAACAGATCATTGGAATTACAAGCATCATAAAGTCACCCTAGGACATTGTACCCCTTATCCCCATACCATGAGCTCCATGTCAAAACTAACATATATTCTAACTCTACACACACATACATTACACACACACACATATATATATATATAAATACACAGTAGACAGCTATATGTAGACAATGGCAGTGACATTCAGCAAACAGTGATATTTACACATGGTTCTCAGCTAAAAATCAGATCTCTCTGAGGTACACATCATGTCTCTCCAACCCTCTGCATTACCCACCATGTGCAGCCTGGTCCCGGAGCAAAGACAGCCCCACAGATGTGTTTGTCTGTACTCAAGGCAGAATGATCCAAACAGTCTTCCCTAAGAAACTTCTGACATGTACCACTGGGACCTTGTCTCCGTCTACTGTGCAACGGTTCAGATTGGGCATGTCCTGCTCAGCTGGTGGAACCTCAGGTGTTAACTAACCAGGTGGCCTTTGCTAGATGCTGCACCCAATTTTTGAAAGATCCCCCACCCAAAGCTTTCAAGATGGTTTTTAACAGTCCATTGCATCTCTCCACTTTGCCTGCAGCTGCTGCATGGTAGGGGATATAGTATTCAATGCCGTGTTCTTTAGTCCAGGTGTTAATAAGGCTGTTCTTAAAATGAGTCCCGTTGTTTGACTCAATCCTCTCAGGGGTACCATGCTTCCAAAGGACTTGCTTTCTGAGACCTAGGATGGTGTTACGGACCGTAGTGTTAGGCACAGGGTAGGTCTCCAACCATCCCGTGGTGGCTTCTACCATTGCAAGCACGTAGCACTTGCCTTGGCATGTCTGGGGCAGTGTGATGTAATCAATTTGCCAAGGGACAGTAGTCCACAGTCAATCTCCATTCTCCTTCAGATTTGCACACAGGCCAAATGGGGCTGTTGAAGGGTGAGTGGGTTTTGCTGACCACCCCTTGCGTCTCCAGCTCATGGATCATCTTGTGGATGGGAATCACAGCATGTCGAGTTGTTCTGTACTGTAGGCAGTGTACTGTTGAAGTGGCAACTGGCACTCATTGCTCTTCCCCCGTTCAGAAGTCCTACTGCAGATGGGTTCTCTGATAGTCTAGGCAAGGTGTTCAACTGCTTAGCACCCTCTGTCTCCACAGCAGCTATCCCAAAATACCTGAGTCCCTCTGGGTCTTTGAAATACTACACTTCCGAGGAAGTCTGTGCCCAAAATGCATGGGGCCTCTGGGCCAGTCACAATAGGATGTTTCTTCCATTCATTTCCAGTCAGGCTCACCTCAGCCTCCACCAAAGTCAAATCCTGGGACACCTTGTCATGCCAGCAATAGGAAAAGATTCTGCCCTCACCTGTCTTGATGGGATTAATGTGCACTGTGCACCAGTGTCAACCAAGGTCTCATATTTTTGTGGTTCTGATGTGCCAGGCCAACAAATCCGCATAGTCCAAAAAACACAGTTTTCCCTAACCTCCACCTGGCTAGAGGCAGGGCCTCTCTAACGGGCAACTGGAGCTGCTTCCTTTTTGGTGGAACTTCCTCTCTGAGTCTTGCCCTCCTTCAATTCACACACCAGTTGTGCTGGAGCAGCAGTGGATCTTCCTTCCCACCTGCTCATGTTTTCCCCACAATCATACAGGAAAAAACACAGCTCACGTTGTGGGGGATGCCTTCTCTCCCTATCTGGGGGACATCTGCATTTGGTATCAGAACCTCTGATCTGTACTGCCAAGATTTGGAGAAGGCCCTCTTTAATCTCATTTCTGAGTTTCTTGTGATTCTCATCCATCTTATCTTCTATTTTCTGTAGATGTTCTTCCACAGTTATAATTCTTGCACGTGTTGGGCCATGCACAGCATCTGTGTATGCTTGGAACTTCTTTACCATATCAAGCACGGTCTCATTCCCATCATCTTGCTTCATTACTGCTAAAGCAGAAGTGTATTCTTGTGGCCCAAGTCGTACAAGTTTTCGCCACATTATAGGTGTACATGTTACCAAGTTTGGATTCCTAGGCGTATTTGGATCCTCTGAGAAAACAATTTCTGCAACTGCCATTTCTCTTAAGCATTGAATCCCTTGTTCTGTTGTTTTCCATTGGGTTTGCTGCAGATAGAGATCGTCTGCACACAGGTATCTGCGTGCCACAGCTCCCAAGATCCGTGACCAGAGACTAATAGGGCGAGTCCCCTTTACCATTTCCTGGTCAATAATTGGATCATGTGACAGGGATCCCAAATGCCTCACTTCAGTACCATCCAGAATTGTAACCTCGGCTGCGGTGTCCCACAGACGGACTAACCAACTAATTATAGATTCATCAGATCGTCGAGTGTAATCCTCTCTTAGGTCACAAAGGTCCTCCAGAGAAAAGGACTCAGTAGAGTCTTTTAATTTTGAGTCAGTTGCAGGCCTTGAGAGTACTTCCCTCCCATCATCATCATCATCATCCTTCACTGGCTGATCGGTTTTGGTTTTGGGCTTCTGTCCCGCAGTAGTGACTGCCAGTGGCTTAGGCTCCCTGTCTGGTTTAGCTGCAAGCTGGATGACTGGGGTATCTGCTGCAGCCTGAGTGACTAGGGTGCCTGCTGATTTATCTTCCTGCCCCCCTGCCTCTATCTGCTGCCCTACAGTATCTAGCAGTGTGTGATAAGCATATGCCAGGGCCCAGCTTATTGCAATGAGCTTTTTCTCATTAGAATCACCATGGCACTTTTCTTCCAAATATTTCCCCACCTCCTCTGGGTCCTGAATTTGTTCACTGGGAAACTCCCAGGCTAGAGGATCAGAAAATTCCTTCAGGGCTCGACCTATTCTTTCCCATTTCCCACACCACTCAGGATTTTCCACTACTGGGTCCACGCCTGGGTCAGGTGTCTCCTCAGTCCTTCTGGACATATCAGCTCTGATTCTAGAAAAGTTGTAAACCGTATAGAGGAAGACTACCAAATAAAATACCAGGAAGGTGGTATCTTTGGCATCCAGAGGAAACCAAATATTCTCAAAAAGTGATGTAACAAATTTAAAGGAGAAGAAGGAAAGGAAAGGCTGGGAAGCCTCACCCCCTGCTCCTCCTCTAACAAACTGGGTGCAATTACTAACAAGCCCCCATAACATGCTACTGAAACTAGGACACAGGGCAGAACGAAGAAACAACAAACCATATCTATTTTGAACAAATCCCAGTACCTTTGTTAACTCCCTATAAATCATTATCACCACGCCCAGCAAAACAGCAACTTTAATCCATGCCCTTCTACTGTAAAAGCTCAGTGCCAAGGACAATACCGGAGCTATCTGTGGATAGGAAAACAAACCTAGGGACCAGTAAGCTATAAACACCTCAAACAGGCCTAGAGACAAGAGAGACAAGGCTGCCCCCATGCAGAGAGACATTATGAACTCAAGCAACATGGCTGCTGACTGCTTTACCCCAACACAGAGCAAGTACAACCAAAATGCAATCAGTACAGGATTTTTCCACTTTCTCAAGCCCCACCTTGAGTGCCAAAATATTTGTCCTGGTTTGGGGCAAATTTTAGGAGGAAACCTCCAAGGGGACCTCCTCTAGAAAAGCCAATTTCAGCCGCCCCTCCCCCAACAGGTTTGGGAAAAGATTTCCGTAGAGAAAAGTGGAAAAAACTCTTTAGTTAACAAGCAAAGTATTCACAAGCATGAAAAAATGAGTAACATTAAACAATGAAACCTCTCACTGTTTTGAAGAGCTGGCAAAGGCAGAGTCCATCTGTGGGTCGCTCAGTCTCTGTCTCTCCAGGTGCCCATGCTTGGCTGCAGAGTTGGGGGTCCCCAGGAGATTGTCCCGATGTCCTGGACCGGAGAGATGCTGAACAGTTCCAGAAGAAAAAAAACACAGTTCAGGTGAAGCTCTTCTTGTCTCAGCTAACGAGAAAAACCAGCAAAAGCAAAGTCCCTCTCTCTCTGCAAAAGCCAAGCGAACTCCAAGAGCACTGCTGTGAACTCTGAGAGCACACAGAGAGTCTTATCTGTCTCTCGCTGTCTGAGCTCAGAGCACAGTCTGAGAAGGAATTCCGGGGGAGTAAGGTGAAGTTCCTACAGACAAACTGCACGTGTCTTCTGCCCCCCCTCCACCCCGTCGCTCTCTCTCTCTCCCTCTCTCTCTCTCTCTCTCTCTCTGGTCCTAGCTTGATGCTACAGAACTTAATATCCAGCAAAAGCAGAACAGACGACTGGGGATACAAGCATCATACAGTCACTCTAGGACACATGCAAAAGCTGCATACCTGAATCGCAGTGCCAGTTCTCAATATCTCAGCACAGAACCCTGTACTTCGATACTGTGAGTGGCAGCTTCTGTTGGAGGCAGGCAAGAGTCAAGTTTTTTTTGCTGTTAGCACACCATAAGTCAAACTTCTTGAACTTTGCCCTCAGAAAATTCAGCAACAGTCATTATCCATCTATAGCTGCCTGGCTTCAGTTTATATACTTTTTATCCACTTTAAACATTTTCCTCATTATTGGTATCATTATCAGTGGCAGTAAAAGAATTTAAGCAAGCTCTTCATCCTCAGAAACCACCTACAGTCATGTAAGCAGTGGTCATCCAGACAGCAGCAAATTGGAATTGCTTCACTAGATTTAGCTCTCTAACATAACATTTATCCAGCCAACGTACTCTTTGTGTTGGACACATGTTCTGAGACACCCACATCTGCATGTGAATAAAAACAACACTTTCACAAAAGACAGTAAGACTGAAGACCTAATACAACTGCAAGAAATAGTGCAAAGCACAGACCTTTTTCCTTACCTGTTTATTGCTAGTTACATAATTTTAAAATATTTATTACTGTCCATTTATTTTCTGTTTATAGACAGCCTTTTAGGGAATTAAAACTTCCTTTTATTTTTAACTCTGATGTTCAGATTTCATTTTAAAATACATATGCCTCATTCTTACTGTTACAAGAGAAGTGCAAAGAGTCAGTATGCCATTTTTTAAAAGGTCTAGCAAAACATATACTCTGAGGTAATGAAAGAATCTTGCTTAAGCCTCAACTAAAGCTATTTTTCTTCTGCAACAGTGTGTAGAAGCAATACAAGAAGATAATCTCCAACACATTCAAAAGCGTGACACCCTTAACACAGACAAAAGTACTTTTCTTTTGCTTCTACAATACAACTAAATGACAGAGGCAGATTTTCTTAACTTCTGATTTAAAGATAGGCTATTTAAAGCAGCCTGGGTGTTCTGGATGTGTGAACATGCACCTGTGCTATGAACAGAAATGTTAAATCAGGAGCTTAATGCTTATAGAGGGATTTTAGATTAGCTTGTTGAACTAGATATATGTAAGTTCTGAGGTTAATGAATCTTGAAATGGAGCTCCACATGTCTCAGTCGACAATACTGTGCCTGTTCAAGCCATGTAAGCAATTTCTTCAGTACATAGATAGCTTGCTTTTCCTTTTTAGTATGTTTTATTACTACTGAATGCAGATACTCATTCTCCCTTGTTGGTTCCTCTTCCCAAATGTAGCTGACTATATCTCTGCCCATCTGAAGTGCTGGTGCAGCTCTCAGAACCACTTGAGCCTTCATATTTTGTCTCTAAATCTGCGTAGCACAAATCATCAGAAATTCAGTCCCCTGCCCTTCTTCTGGGGTAACAACAGTAGCTGCTGATGACACTCAAGCATATATACGTCCTCCATATATAAATGCTCCTTCTTGATGCAGTAAGCTTGCAAAATATACCTTCTTCTCTTCTTCAGAATGTCTATCATGCAAATATGTCTGTCTTAGAAATAAATACAAACCATCTGCTTTTACCCCAGTCATGCTGACTTCTTCATAATGCACTGATGCTGAAAAGCAAAAAGATGAAACTGTGCAAAACACAAGTAAATAGAGGCCAGCTCTGATGAAATCAAAGCATCAACATGCAAGGAATAGCATTAGTCTACTGAAGAGTAAAGTCAGCTTGCAAGGACTATTTCTTCACACTCTGCCTTGATTTAAAGTGCACGCAATTTTTCATTCTTTTTCCCACCCTTCACTTGCTGTCTCCTGCATCAGAGAAATTTAAGCAATATTAAGCCTTTTTTTTTTTGCTGCTGTTCCTATAAAAGTTGTTCTGTCATTAGTCTACAAGAAAGATTGCATGTTTTCACCCACCTTGTACTAAAAAAGGAATTTGCATAGATATTTCCAATTCTTTTATATAACCACTCACTTAGCCTCTCATGCACATGGCACCTAATCAACCACTGCATTTGATACTTAACTACAGCAATAATCACCAACTTTTTAAAATCCCTGTCTCACTCCTGATTTAATAATTAGTGATGTTCATGATACCTTAATGCACGTGTTATAAAACATTAGTAATGCACATGTTATAAAGAGCAATGTAACTATACCAAACCTTTCCTTCCTCCTTGTGGCAGTCGAGGCCATCATTACAATAAGCACTCAGCATCAGTATCAATGTTCAGTGGCACAAACAGCAAGAGGCATTATGTCAGCAGCATCCGATTTTCATTTCTACATGCACCATTACAAACTTAGTTTGTTGCTCTTGCATCTAGGCCTTTAAATTTGCAAAGTTGCCTTTTCCACTGTGCATTCATTGCCTTTTGCTGTCACTTCAGCCTTGTTTGGTAACCCTCAGCACTAGATAATTGATTACTCTCTTCACTATCTCTTTGTGCAAAGAGTTATACTAAATCGAAACTGCCATCTTTAAATTATTGTGCCACCTTCACACTTAGGTATTAGTATGTTAAAGTGCTATCTCCAATCTATACTCCAAAGTTTACTGTTTTAATTAAAATGCTCCCTATACTCTCCAGGGGAGATGATCCTTGCTTTCCCCTTGCTGCTCATTTATGAGTTATAAAAATTTTCTAATTATCCCATATGAATTTTGGAATTAATTCACCTAATTTGACTTACCCTGTGTTACAATGACTTCATTTATGAACAGGTGTGCAGATGGTTCCATTTCATCAGTGAAACATTGCTGTGGTTTAATCCCAGCCAACAGCCAAGCCCTGGGCAGCCACCACTGGCCCAGTCCTCCACCAGCAGGATCAGGAAGAGAATTGAAAGGGTAAAAGATAGGAAAGCCATGAGTTGACATAAAGACAGATTAATAGGAAAAGCAAAATCCATGCACACAAGTAAAGCAAAACAAGGAATTAATTCACTACTTCCCATGACCAGACTGGTATTCAGCCATCTCCAGGAGAGCAGAGGCCCAACAGATTTAACAGTGGCTTGGAAGACAAATGCCATCACTCTAAAATTATATCATATGGTCTGGAATATTCCTTTGGTCAGTTGGAATCACCTGTCCTGGCTGTGTCTCCTCCCAGCTTCCTGTGCACCCCCAACTCCCTCACCAGCAGGGCAGTACGGAAAGCAGAAAAGGCTTTGGGTCTGTGCAAGCCCTGCTCAGCAACAACAAAAGCATCTCTATTACCATCACTGTGTTCAGCACAAATCCAAAACACAGCCCTACATTAGCCACTCTGAAGAAAATTGACTGTACCCCAGCCAAAATCGGTAGAAACTTATTTAGTGGAATACACCATAATTTACTTTTCCAGATGGGACATCAACAGAATTTGTTACCAGTATGTGCTAGAATTACAATGACTACGATTTTTCACCTTGCCCTTTGTTGGTGCTGAGGTTTGACTCTTCCTGGAACTCACTGGCTGAACAAGTTAAGTGAAGAAAATAATATTGTGTCTGTAATCTGAAACATACAAGCATTTTTAAAAATAAAATAAAATTTAAAATGATGATTCCGTTCTTCCTTATGTTTAATAACAACACTAGAGTAAACCCTGGAAATTTATGAAGGCTCACAAAAAGTAAGTCTGCTGTTACTGTGCAGAAACAAAACTGTTTCCACACTGTTTGGAAGTAAGGAGCAATCAGAAACTACTGCCTTTTACAAGTGCTTGAAGATATTTTTTTCTCCCTTAAGAGCTCTTAACAGTGCTGAAAAAGGAATCCAGCCCTCAAGAATAATGAAAGAGAATTTTGGCAGTTATCTTCACAGAGACATTCAAAGGTGGAAGAGCAGCACTGAAAAATTTACAGTAGAAAAGACAATAGCTCCAAAATTTAGAGCAAAAGGAATTTTTACCCCTATATGTAGAATCCTGCTCAAACAGAAGCCTTCTTGAGGAATAGAGTTGCTTGTTTCCTTCATGCTGGTTTTTCCTCCCAGCAGTTTGCTGTACCAAATCAGACTTGTATGTAATCAGTGTTCCATGCAATGAAATACAATAGCACACTCTCATAACTTCAGAAATCACTTGATTGAGACAGTTACACAGATACCCCCTACAGTTTCCACTCTTCCTAGTTTTATGCTCACCCTTCCACTGCTTCTCTGGATTCTAAATTTGGACACTTCAGTCTGATGGGGCTTGGGGACTGTATGGCAAGATGTCAACATCTGGTACACTTCAAAGGTAGTAATACCATTTTGATCTCTAACCCAAATAGGATTACTTATTCCTTACCTAGAATCCATATAGAGTAACTTCTATGTGTTTATTAATATATTTTTTATGTCTTTTCCTTTACCAATCTGCAATTCCATGTTACAGTCATAATAAATACATTCTATATTTTTTAGGTTCTATTTCTTTGTTCTCTCTTTCACCCTTCAGAGATTCTTTGTTCCACCACAGGTCTGCATTGTTTTAGCTGGCCACTGGTGACTAGGTTGTAGCCATAAGCAGTTCCAGCCTATGCTCTGTGTCTTGTCATCACTGAGCTTGGTTGCCTCCCTTCTTAAGGTCTCTGCTATCATGGCAGGCCTGTATATTTCTAAACTACACCATTACTTCAGACATAAATGTCTCATTCTACAGTTATTGCTCCTATCTCTATAATTTTTTTCAGTTTAGTTTGCGCTATATGTGTTTCTGTTTTGCAATAAATCTCCAAAAGATATGGCCAAAAGATTACTGTGAAGATGAGGAACCCTGTGAAGTGTTACTATCATGCATGTCCTTGATAGCAGCAAGATATGGAGACAAGAATAAGTGCCTATTCTGGAGAAGCTTTTAAATCCAGCCTTATTGGAGTAACAAGCCAATGCTACACCTCTTACTTTCCTTCCCCAAGCTTACAGCTGTGAAACCTTTGACTGGGTGAACTTAACCATCCTGCTATTGACTCTATAGGGAACTGCTTTTGTTGTGCAACATGCAACCAAAATTAAATCATCACAACCCACTCCAATTAAACGCTTTCCAGATATTATCAGCATCACAGTTCTGATTAAAACCTTGTGCTTTGAAACATTGTACTGTTTTTGCCAGTATTTATTTACTAAACCAGAAGGAGAAGCCCTCAAGTGAGATGAATTACTTATTTACAGATAGTCTAAACAATGCACCAGTAGGATCCAAAGTTGTTATTACCTAATCAATCTGAAATTCTAGGTGATGCATTAATACAGCAACTTCATGATTTTCAAGGACAAGTGGAAATGAAGAAAAAGAATCAGCATCAGCCTGAAATTTATCAGTTTAGAGAACTTTTTGTCAAATTTCTTTCATATTCATCACATTTTAATCTTCTCTACTATTGTTGAAATATATCTCTTTCAAGCAGTTATGTTTAGCATTTTTTTGATAACGGGAATATTTTCTAAAGAAAAGGATAATAATTAATTCCCTTCCATAGAAAACATTGCTTGAACGGATTTATGCAGTATCGTATCTGTGTTAACTAAATGATATGGCATTTTTCTCCAGATAAGTAAGCACTTTGTTTGAATAAATGAAAAAAGTCGTAATAAGGAAGTAGTACACAAACTTTTCTAACTTTGAGCTTGACATTCTGCTATATTCCTCTTGAGGATAATTCCTTCTGAATGACAACTTCTGCATCTTTGAGTTCAGTTAAAAAGAAGTCAAAGTTTCTTAAATTTAAGATAATATTTCTTAAAGTCTTTGCTTTATTTGCTCCTTTCCTCTGTGCTGTCAACAGTCCCTCACTGCAAGAGGAATCATTTGGGTGAGAAACAGGCTTAAACACTGAAATCTTTTACTTCATGGTCTATGCAGGTTCTTTATTTGCATAGTACTCCAGCTGACTTGAAAAACTCCTATCTGTCCCACAGTTTTCTTTCATAATACAAAATATTTCTGCTAGGCCATTTGATAAAACAGGGCTGTTACTGACATCCCAGTAATTGGGATAAATCCTATCATCTGTCACTACTTTCCCTTCCAGAGCCTCAAATATGTCTGATTTGAAATCTGTCAGACTGCCTCTGTCTGCCCCTTGCCCACTCACAGTGGGTATTTTGTTGGTTAGATCATTCTGCTTGATTAGAATTTGGACTTGATTGTTCCTGTAACACAACTGTCACCAGACATGCAGCAAAGAACATTTAGGGTTTGTATCCAAACCTTATCCTGTCTACTTCTATTGCTATAATTAATGTGCCAATGCATATTAATAGGGTGCCTCTTCTCTAACTTCCATCCTGGTTTGAAAGAGCTCAAACAATGGAGAAAATTTTGTATATTTGTAATATAAAAATATATACATGTAAACAGACAGACAAGTACAAACATCTTGTTTTTTTTAAATAAGCCATAGTATAACACTTTACCTGGTAAAACTGTAGCCACCATGACTTTGCTCAATAGTCTAAATATATTGCATGGCATCTCAGACCTTGGGTCATACACCATCGTAATTGTGCTTTTACTGCAGAGACATGGATATGTCATCTTCAGTGTTCCCTTGTTTCTTCCTGTATTTCATATTAACGCCTTGTTACTTCACATAGGCTTTGGAAGGAGAAAGGCAGTGACCAAGAAGACTTTTCTGGTGCAGAAAGAAGCAGCTTTCAGTATGTAACGTGTTTTTTATATATTCTGGCACAGACCTAGGGAAGTAACATCTACTTCCTAAAATATTGACTCTTTTCCTGTTGCCAAACTATTTATGCATGAAATAACATTATCAGAAACTTACAGGAGAAAGAAACTGTAACAACTGAGAAGGCTGAAGGAGTCCTTTTTCCAGGCTCTTGTCCTCACACATTATGCCACAACCTAATTAGGTCGTTTTATATTCTTTTGGCACAGGTTCTGCGCATCTGTCAGCAGACGATCAGGGTTTGGAAGTCAACAGCACACTGTTGAGGAAGCTGAGGAAATGGGGTGACAGAGTGTTGCATTCTTCTGCAGCTGGGTAGGGTGAACACAAAAGATGTACTACACGCTTTTTCCAGAAAACTCCTCAGAGGATGGTTTC
This sequence comes from Drymodes brunneopygia, assembly GCA_013400955.1. Taxonomy (NCBI): domain Eukaryota; kingdom Metazoa; phylum Chordata; class Aves; order Passeriformes; family Petroicidae; genus Drymodes; species Drymodes brunneopygia. The sequence goes on from VZTZ01001674.1 coordinate 151,705, forward strand.
ACATGTTTAATGTCTGGTTATCAACAAAGGAATTTCTTGAAGCTGTTAAATACATAGTCCTCTGAAGGAGGAGTAGAAGCTGTAGAAATTTAAATAGATTGAATAACTAGTGACACAATAAATTTTTATCTTCACTCCAGTGTTAGACTTGGCTGCAGACCATTAACAAAGCTTTTTACTCTGATAACTAACCAGCGTATCCCAATTCAAACTGAATTGGGAGATCAGTTAACTTTTTAAGAGCGCAAATTTACAAATACTACAAGATAACACTGCCAGCAGCCCTCACACAGGACGACTTCACCAGACACTGGGACCTGATCCTCAACTCCCTTCCCCCCCAGAAAAGCATAATACTTGTTCACTGTTCCTGTCAGCCCAGACATTGTCATTTTGGACACTGCATTTTCCCAAAGGACAAAATATCCATACACAAGTTTCTAGCAGCCTAGAACCTAGAAAGTCAAGGAACTTATCACTATATACACATTACTAAAACTTCTGCACTTCCCATGTTATGCTGGAAAACCCAACCCAGCAGCTAATATTAAAATGTCATAATGTCAGAAATGTTTCCCTCAGTAAGTCATGAACCATCAAAATCTAACCATAAAGGATTGTATCTTCTAAGCAAAGACAATAGTGTGTAGAGATTAAATATTGCAGTTCACCATAAAGCAAACCCTCTGTACTGATTTTCTCAAAGAAAGCTTGATTTCAAACTTACAGTTATATCCATATTTTGCTTTATACAGTCCAAGGCTAGCTGAAAAGCAACTGAAATTTACCTCAGTAATGCTGATTGCTCTGCATGACTTCCCATGGCCAGATTGTCTATCTTTTAGAGCAAAACAAACCAAAAAGAAACCTGGCAAAAGAAAGGTCAATCCTACAACTCATATTTTAAGATACTTGTGAAAACTGTATTGGTAGGCATTATTTTCATTATCTATATTAAAAAATATCTATTATTTTTGAGTTGACCAGTAAGTTTACATAAATTTTTTCATCTAAACTTTCAGTAAAAACGTCTCTCTTGGATTTGTTAGATAAAACACATTCAAGTAGAATAGAAGCTGGCCTTATTGTTTTTCCTTCCTCATCCTTCTTCGTCCCATATGTTGTCCATAAATATTCATTGCATTGTTTTCCATCAATACAGAAATATCTAAACAATGAGTGAATCTCTAAGCTGTTGAAAACAAACCTACAGACAGATGAACAATATGGTTGCTCTGGCTTTACAGGATGTAAGCACAGTTCAGGACAATTCAATAATACTTTCACCAACCCCTTCAGAAAATAAGGAGAAGTAGTCTACTACCTGTCAAAGCTGTTACCAGACATCGTGGTAATGTAATTAGCATTTTTGTCTACCAATGATGCATTAGGGTGACCAAAGGTGGTTCCATTTTCATGTGATAAAAGCTGAGTGGGATTCCAAGTAGTATAGATCCAGACATACTTGTTCTCTGTTATGTTGCAGGAAGTTTCCTAACATTTCAATTCCTGCTACCATATTCAAGACAGTGGGGCATCTTCTAAGAGAGGAACATATTTGTCTCCAGAGGTCTCAAATGGCTCCACAAATTGTTAGCAAAATAAAACAGAAAAGAACATTACTCCCTCTCTGTAAGGAAATACACAACAGTGATATGCTGAAAGCCTTTAAACAGAACATCAACACTATAAACCTGTAGACCCTCTGGCTATCAGTGCAACCATCACGATTTCGCCATGTTCCAGATGGCTAGAGAAGGGAAGAATGCTGGGAAGGGAGGTATTTCTTAGCTGCAAAGTAATAATACAGAGAGGATAAGTGGATAGGGACCCAACAGATATTTTCTTTCATGTTCATTGCTGAAGTTTCAGAAAGTTAAAAATTCCCATATTATCCCTAGTCCTTGCTAAAATGTCTACATTGCCTGTGATGGAAAAGAAATGTTAATATTCCTTAAGTACTCTGAATGGGAAAAAAAATTTATACTAAAATTCATCTGGTGTGCTTTAAGAAAGAATTCATGCTTTTTTTCACACTGTTACATTTCCAAAAAATACACACATCCATGGCAAAAAATCCACCAGCTGTATTTTTCAAATATCCCGAAAGAATTGAAGAGGGATAGGGAGGAATGTTATACACTGATAGTTTCACTGTATAATGCTAAAGTGCAGCATTACAACATTAACTTTCTCCACACACTTCACTCCTTGTGACATTTTAAGACATAAAGAATAAAATGTACTCACAATGTCTTTATTGTCTTGATCTCTAAGAGTAACTGCATACCTCTTGCCTTCAAATTGCACAAGGGCTTTATAGAGAAAAGTTTTCAGAAACATCAAACAGTGTGCTTCTGATTCCTCAGGCACAACTTCTGTCTGGTAAGTCTTCCTAATGTAAATAAATGAAAATTTTATGTTAAATGAGACTGTGTAGTTTCGGAAGCAGAGTCACATTATGCACCTTTTGCCCTGTCTCTCTTGCTTTGTATTTCAGTGAGAGAGGTTAAAAAAAAGAGAACATCATAAACTTGCAGGATCAGTTGAAATTAAAACTTCATTTGCTTACAGCCTTGGCACCCAGTCATTAGGAATATGTGCATCTTAGTTCAGATAAGAGGATGTACTAGTCACACGTCTACCCAAAAGCTGAATTCATTGCACAGCTTCCCTCCTTGCTGTCATTTCTTAGTCAAAACCCCACTTCTGCAGTAGCTGTCTTGTCAAAATATGCCTTCAACTTGTTTCCATTACAGAGGTCTTCACAAGACAATTTATTTGTCTTGTTCTGACCCTGAACAGAATGCAAAATAATCTGATTATTTAAGTATTTTTCGGTTTAAATTTGTACTGGCTTAATCTTCAGCTACTATAATTTTAACTCTGTAAAGCCTAGGTAAGGGCAGACTCAAGGGATAATAGTTTTGAGAAACATTTGCTACCAAACATTGTCCCTACCAACAGTTTAGGAGTTCTTCGTGTTTCTTAAAGATGGTGTTGTCAAACTGATGATATGACTCTACTGAATCTTCAATTCACAGCAGCACATACTTTTCTGTCTCTCAGCTCAAAGGTGAAAATTGTATTGATCCAAGTGAACCAACTCCTTACCTAATTTTAATCTTTCTTTGTCCAACAGCTTTCTATCGTTCATCGTTTCTCCATGAAACATCATCAGTGATGTTTTTGATCACATTCACAACATAAGGATACATCAGCAAGAAGACTAAATGTCTGTGAAAGTGAAATTTGGTGCTAATTTTCTTTCCCTTAAAAGCTGCTTCTAATGATCACACCATGCCAGTTTCTTTCTGCAATTTTTCCTTCTATTTTCCATTCAAAAGAGAAATTTTAATGAAGACAAGACTTTCTACCAGTGTTCAGGTGATCTCAGAAATCTGTTTGCATTAGGTGGACATGAATTATCCATACTTCACAGAGGAGAAGTGGGAGTAGTATCCCATCAGCAGGCAAGGACACAGTAAGTATGAAATAACACGAAGCAAGTGAAGTCAAGCATTATGATACCTAGTGACATTTTGGGGAAAAACAGAGCAAAAAACCCATGTTCGGTACAAAATCAGTGATGGTAGTATTGTCAGCAAAATGTATTACTGAAGTAATCTCTACCAAACACAGTCTCATGACCCAGGCTTATGAAGGCTGACTGTCTCAACCATGAGCAGAGACATTGTGTAAAGCAAATAATCGTTTTGCCATCAAGAATGGCATGTGAGTCTCCATTTTAATTATCATCACTCTGAAGAAAGATACATCAATCTGCCGTTTTCACACTTGCCAGGACACTGCTGTGTCCAAAAGGTAACATTATAGGTTACAGTAGGAGGCTTTTGCTGGCCTAACTGTAGCTTTCGTATTGTCAGTTCAGGATTCCTTTCATGGCTTGTGCATTTCTATTCTTTTAAAGTATTTTCTGAAGCCCACTTCATCAAAGAATGATTGAGCCTTGTCAGTGGTTTCAGTTTTTCTGATTAATGCTGAGGTGCCTTCATGGTTAGTGTATATACGCTTCTTTTCCCAGTGTGTCCAATTATTCCTGTTACAATATACAGTGAGGGTCTCACTTCAAAAAGAATTTCAGTTAAGCTGTATTTCACAGATTTTCTAACTTTCTAAACAATTATTTGCCATCTCTTGGTTTATGTGAGCTAAGAACTCTGTGTTAACTGGGTCTATAAAACTATAGCGCTTTCTTAAACCTGCTTTTGGCAACACGTTTTTTAACATGCATCATAACAAGCTTGTCCATATTACAGTTTCTTCCAAGCATAGAACTCATTTGAGAAAAACTATCAAAATATTGAAGCTATGTAGCAAATTATGCCTCTCAAAATTCTAAAGGTCACATTGTAGCTTTTTAATGAGCTTCTAAGCCTAAAGCAAATGGCATATAATAAGCAGTGGATATGGAGTATTCACAGTTTAATAAGGATCCTCAGATGCCCATGATCTCGGTACTGTGTGGCCACTGTGTTGCCAGAAGTTCATTATACATTTGGCACAGCATGGCACTCTGGCGAGGTTGGCAGTGAGCATTTGTTTCAGCTCCTTTGCTGATACTCCTCAACCCTGTTATTCCTAGTTGATCATGCACAATCATTTCTTTTGTAAAACTTTGACTTCATGCAAACACCTGAATTTTCCTCCTGCTGTATAACTGAAACAGTCTGGACTAGGAGAACTCTTCTCGGACATGCTTTCAAAGCTCTATTTCATGCACTAAGGTACTACATTTTTATTTTATGTCTTCTCTTCAGAGATTATGATGTCTAGTAATTCAGAGGCAAATCTGTTTATGCAGAAGCCTTCATTAAAATAAGCGCTGGAAGTGTGAATTTTTTATGCTGGCAGGAAATTCTTGGCATGCGTGAGGTTTCATTGGGCTGAAACTGTGCCTGGGCAGGGGGCAGAATTCAGCCATAATGACACTTGGTGGTGCAAATCAACTCCTCTCACCTCTGAGCTGCTTTATCTCTATACTATATTCTATCTTGGTTCAACTAGGAATTTTCTGGAGTAATTTCTTCCATGATATTTGAGATGACAAAATTCAGTTTCCTGTTGAAGCATTCTGAAATGCAAGGCTGTGGGATCTGACTGACTTGGAAATTCTGCAGCCTGTGAGTGACAAAAAGAAAGAAGCACAATTTTGCGATTTGGTTAGTTTATAAATTACATTCAGTATTTCTCAGAAAAATAAAAGGCAACATATGGCCAAAATTCAGTAATAAAATATAACATAGAAAATGGGACAAGAAGATGTAACACACCAGTTTTTGCTGGTGGTGCATTCTTCGTTTCGCTTTCTCTCACATCTTTGAAAAACAGACCATTAACTGTTAAAATTTTCATTACTCAAAACACATCCCAAAAGCTTGCTGTCAGGCATCTGCATGCCTTTTAGGTGAAAGTGCATCCATCTGAGTGCACCCGTGAGAACACAGACTGAAAGGAGGTTCTTTTCATCAAGTTTAGTGAACTACGGCAGGTAGTTACTTAACCTGTCTGACTGTATAATACTGATTAAAATAATTAAAGGATCACTGCTCCATTGCACTAGAGACTTTAGATTGATATGCATAAGTGCACACTTAGTAGCAGCAAAGTTCAGGATACTACAATATCAAATATTGTTTAGATTTACTTCCATCCATTTTTATTGGCCTTTTTTTTTGCCAATATAAAAGTTGTTACCTGATCACAATTAACCATGGCTTGTTTAGCTAATTATTCATGATTATGTCATTGCAAGGGAAATTTAAATATTACAGGGATTTTTCTGTCTCAGTAATCTATTTCTAAAATACCTCCTCTAATCAAGCAGCAATTATGTTACTCCCCACTAAAACCATGAGCATGTTGACCCAGCTAGTCATGTTCTGGCAAACACAAAGAAAAAGTACATAGCAACAGTGACTCCTCCATAGAAACAAGAGGAACAAAGGGAAATTCAGAGAAACATTTTAAATGCCAACATTTGGTCATTTCACTGCCATGGGTTTTATAACTTCAGCAAAAGAGATTCTAGAGAAAAAAAAAAAGAAACAATTCAGAATAAATACATTTTTTGTATAAAAATGTTTAAAACTATTTATTTTTTTAGAAAGCTTAACTTTGTAAAGCTTAACACTGGTAACAGATTGGGAAACTGGCCAGGGATGGATTGTGTGAAAGGAACAAAGAGGCACAGAGCTCATTACTGGTTCCCAATTGAGACTACAGAACAGCAGCAAACACTTCAGGGTAATTAACTGCCCAGAAATTATCTTCAGGGAAATCCGCAGTAATGCCAACATATGGGAGAATACACTTATGACTGCTAAGTTTCAGTTCCACTCTTCTTCCAATAAATTCTCATCAAGATACAGGACTCATTGATGCAAAGACATGCCTTGGAAAAGAACCCTACAGCTGCTGCAAAAGGCTGTTCTTGTTTCTAGGTTCCCATGCTGACTTTGTTACTTCACTTCTCACCCTGCTTCATCTGTTAGTTATCTTCTTCCTTGTTTTCAAGTCTTAAATTTTTATGTTCCCCAACCAGCTCCTATCTCTTCCTTCTTCCCCTACTCCCACCTGCTTTTTTTTTGTACATCCTGGGTTTTCCTTATGTTGACCCCTACCTCTTCCATATGCCAGTCTTGGCTTTATTCTGCAATCCTTTGTTCTTCTCTTTCTTGACATTCTCAGCTGTTTCCCTCTCAGCTAATACAATTGTCCTCCTGCATGTGGTCATGGCAGCCTGCAAGGAAGCAGGTCCCCAAGGAAGTATTTCTCCCCCTCAAGATGTCACAGGAAACCATTTTGGATAAAGACTGTCCAGTCAGCATACTGGAAAAGTCAGAGGAAACCTGAAGATTAAATTAGCTTCAAATGCTAATAATAGGCCTGACAACCTTGCACTACATATGGAAACCACAGTTACATCCCAACAGTCAAAATTTGGCCAAGATATCCCCAACTGCAGAAATAGTAACCTGCATGAGGTATCAAATAAATTTCACTATCCACTACGACTTATGCTCCCCTTATAAGTGGGACCAGCTGGGAAGAAATGTGTTTAATTGCTACCTTGCTTTCTCAGGCAAGGTAGTTCCAAGAACTTCTACCAAGCTTAATACTTGCTGTGTAGGTTGCATACACTCAAATAACCACTTTCTACTCAAACATTCCCCCTGCCTTGTGTGGTCAGCTGCATTCAATTGCTCTACTCCCTTACCATGTGTTATCATCTTATGAAGTGCTTCTTAAGGAACTTGCACATCTTCTTTTAATAAAATACAAATTTCCTGCTGTAAATTGTAGTTTTCAGCATACACTATTCAGCACACTATGGCTTAAACCATAAAGCTTCTAGCTTTAGATATTTATTATATCTATTCCAGATACAATAATTTTAAGTACTGATCTAACTGCTTTACATTTTTAAACATTGCTTTTAATTTTCATTAAAAATAGTAAAAGAATAATTCTGTATTGCAGGTTTTCTGTAGTTGAATTGTCAGTGTCTAGAAAATTTCCTATTAGCCAGTACAGTAGCATTATATGCCTCTCAAAGATAAGTTGAAGTTACACTGTAGTAGACCATTTTGAAAACCAAATATTTTTTATTTATTCAAGTACATATCACTTGGTTAGGGCCTACAAGACAGAGGTTGGCCTTGTTTTTATGTATCCCCAGAAAATACAAGATGCATGTTTCCATGCAGTCTCACTGTAAAAATTATCCTTTTTCAAACATATCACAATTAAATACTTTCATTTTTATAAACACTTCAGCATGTGCCTTAAAGCACACATTCAAGAGAGGTTTTATCAAGGGGGTTGTACTTTTTCTTTTTTTTTACATAGCAGCCATGAAACAATTCCAAATTTCTCTGTTGCTGTTACTGTATTTCTTGTCACACTCTTGCATGTTCTTGTCACCAAAAGAAAGGAAAATGATAGAAACATAGAACTCTGGCACTTTGGTTTAAAATTTAGATTTCATTCTGAAAGGAATACTAAGTAAGTTTGCCAATGATACTAAGCTTTGAGCAGTTATTGACTTCCTCCAAGAGAAGCCTCACAAAGAGACCTCAACAAATTAGAGAGACGGGCAATCACCAGCTGTATGAAGTTCAACCAGGGAAAGTGACGGATTCTGCACCTGAAGCAGGGCAACCCTGGTTGTGTATGTAGATTGACCAGGGAATGACAGGCTGGAGAGCAGCGCTGCGGAAAGGGCCCTGGAGGTCCTGGTCCATGGCAAGTTGAACATGAGTCAGCAGTGCCCTGGCAGCCACCAGGGCCAACCCTGTCCTGGGGGGCATCAGGCACAGCATCACCAGCCGGGCAAGGGAGGGGATTGTCCCGCTCTGCTCTGTACAGGGGCAGCCTCACCTCGAGTCCTGTATGCAGTGTTGGGTACCACAATATAAGAGAGACGTTAAACTATTAGAGAGCATCCAAAGGAGGGCAACAAAGATGGTGAAGGGTCTGGATGGGAAGCCATATGAGGAGCAACTGAGTTCACTCGGTCTGTTCAGCCTGGAGAAGAGACTGAGGGGAGGCCTCACTGCAGTTATGACTTCCTTGTGAGTGGAAGAGGAGGGGCAGACACTGATCTCTTCTCTTCTGGTGTCTTCTGGTGGTGACCAGTCACTGGACCTGAGGGAATGGCCTGAGGTTGTGTCAGGGGAGGCTTAGGCTGGATATTAGGAAAAGGTTCTTCACCCAGAGGGTTGCTGGGCACTGGAACAGGCTCCCCGGGAAAGTGGTCACAGCACCAAGACTGACAGAGTTCAAGAAGTGTTTGGGCACTGCTCTCAGGCACACGGTGTGGCTCTTGGGGTGTCCTGTGAGGGGCTAGGAGCTGGATTTCGATGATCCTTGTGGATCCCTTCCAACTCAGGATATTAACAAACCATATGCAAAATAACAGTGTACCCAAAGACTTTAAAAACGAAGAGGTTCAAAATGAAACCTTTCAGGCCGGTATCTTCAGTGCAAGTGAGTTTTGATTTTTTTTTCTCTCCAGAACATTCTGCTGTATTCAAAGGTATGCATGATTTTTCTGACCCCTTTTTTTTTTTTGCTTTCATTTTTGGCTCAGAAAACTGCCTATAAAAATTATGTCAATAACTTTTATAATGCCAAGGAGGCAATCTACGATGGTAAGACACTTCTGCCCTAATTATCTAGCTTATTTTTTAAAAAAACTTTTCTCCTCTTTTTTTTTTTTTCAGAACTCTTACAAACAATTCCAAAAAATAGCAGCAGAGGCCTGAGCCATGCTCTTAATTCACCTCAATAAATGCTTTTATGTGCAGAGGTATATTTGGAAGACAAACCCCAAGATTTTCCTCTACTATTGTAGTTCTCTATTATGACTGTTTAGTTCTAGCAGCAAAATAAATTTGAAGAGTTGAGGAGGCCAGAACATGTAGCATTTAAGACATATTGTGCATACAGAATTAAAGTTGAATCAATTGAAGAAATCAAGGTTATTTAAAGCAAGTCAAGTTTTATGTGTCTTTATTGCAATCAGTTTATGTGCTGCAAGATTTTTCCTCCTTTTTTCAAAGCCTACCTGCTACAAAGTTACACTCATGGAACTAAAACCTTAGGGTACCTTTGGAAGTACAAAATCCCTGAGAGAAGAGGGAAAGCTTGTCGCCTCAAAAAAAATCACAACACACAACGCATTTTCTTTGGGATGTCCCTCTGTTCCTCACATTCCTGAAACTAAAGACAGACTTCTTCACAGAATGCGTGTGGCAATGAACTGAACCTGCGGGTCCCCAGAAGCTTCCCTGGCTCGGTATGCCTGATCTCAGTGACAGCTGTTCTCTTGCTTGGGAACCCCTGCACCTTCTCCATAATTAATGATATTAACTCTGACACCACAGTGTTTCTATGCATTGACAGCCAAATAGACATCACGTAGCAATCACAATACACCTGCAATCTGTTGGGGTTTTTTCCATTGCCAGCAAAATCGATTTCAGACTTCTACAATAAGCCCTAGAACATTTCTTACAATATTAGAAATTATTTCATATGGTGTTCCATAATATATTCCATTCCAATTCCAATTCCAATTCCATAAAATAACCCCTTTGTTATAAAATAACCAGTGCTAACATGATTTGAAATCTAACTCATACAGCCAAACCCTACTATAGGCCATAAGAAACATTGTGCTATATACAACACTTGAGACATTTACAAACAAGACTATTAATGATCTTCATCCCTAGCACAACTCTTTAAAAAATCACGGAGAATAACTTGAGGGATCCTGAAGGTATTTATTGTATTGATTTACATGCTGTGCAGGATTCACTCCTCAGAATGCAACATACTATATGGAGCTACTTGATCTTACTCTAAATTTAAAGCAGGGAGTGGCTTTATGCCCAATCTGAGAAAAGAATTAACTTTATCAAAAGCTCACATAACATGAAAATGTACCTCTTCTTAGCACAAGCTTCTGAACAAGCAAGCAAGGATGCAGTCAGTTATGGTGGCCTTCAGGATATTTAAATACTATTCTTGAAAAACATACAGGTCAAAGATTATTATTATTATTATTATCATTGTTGTTGTTATTATTTTATTATTGTTATTATTATTACTACTATTATTCCTGTATTGTTATGCACATCTAAAGCCATGATTTTAGAAGAATTGCTACAGTTCTTTCACATGCACTTATTCATTCACAGTTTAAGACACAGAAGATTCTCTCTCTTGTACTATTGACAGTGATGCTCACACCATTTTTCACATTCACATTTTTCACATTCTGAAAAACTACATTCACTAATTTTTCATACTACATTGGTTATTTTTAGTATGGATATTATTTTTGTTGAAATAAATAATAATCTTTTTTCCTCATGTTAAAAAAAAAGAAAAAAGTTTAAATCACTGTAACCTTATGTAAACAGAAAACTCATACTGCTTTTTTACTGAATTACCATTGAAGCAATTTTTGGGTCTTGGGTTTCTTTTGTTTCTGAGCAAATGTTCCAGACATGGGAAAGGCAAAAGACACTCTGTCCTCTGTACCTTATTCCACTAACAAAACAGTCTATGTGATCCATAGCTTTTAAATAGGGCTTTCCCCTCTAACACACAAGTTAAATGCTGCAGTAGTCTTGTTGAGCACTATCTTGAAAGCCATAAATTCCAGGAAATATATAAAGGTAAAAATAATTATGTTCAGTGCTTTACTTCTTTAGAGGATGCATCCTCATGAACATTTGCAGTAGCTAAATACTAACTATCAGTTTCACACATTTAATACTGCATAGCCTTAGATTTGGCCAATTTTCATTGATACTCTTCCTTGAGCCTCAGAGGTCATTATTTCTTGCCTTGTAGCACCACTCATCTCCAAGTCACCAAGACACAGAGGATGAACTTTTCAGCCTCCTCAATAAGCCAATACCTATGCTTTCCTGCTTAGAGGCTGAATCAGTTCCATAAATAAATATAGAAATAAGTTTCACTTTCCACAGGCAATTCCTTAAGACACTTAGCATTTGCTTCTACACGGATATCAAGCATCCAGTGTGAAAAATAATGAAAAAAAAAGCATCTTACACCAAGTATTTTAAAAACTTATAATGCCATACTTTTCATATCCATATAAATATGTATATATTGAAATGTATACAATTATGCACCCTATGTGTGGATTGTATCAGCTACATTTTATTGCATACCATGTAGTAGAAGCTGCTTGTCCTCCAGGAGCAAGCTATGGCTAGTGTTACAGAAGTTCCAGGTAGAGCTAATTTTTGATTATAAAAAGGCTTTTCTGAGCTGTTCGGTTCCACGCTGTTTGAGAGGCAAGGCAAGCCTTTGCAAGCCACTCTAAGAGTAAGCCAAAATGTTTAAAAGGCAGTGGGAAAGGAAGGCAAGGTTCTGAGGTTCTGATCTCTCAGCTAGTGTTTGACAAAGAATAAAATGAACACCCACTGTCGAGCCCAGCATTATTCAGAACGAAGTGTGCCAGTGGAAGATGACATCTGAATGGCTGGCAAGCATCACTCCCTTGAGTGAGAAGGCAGATGCTATCTTCTGTGTCGGACCTAGCTGAAAGCCAGAGAAAATACATAAATTTTTATCAACCAGTAGAAGAATAAAAATAATAATTTAAAAATTTGAGAATTGCTCCATGTCTTAGAATAAACAACAGAACAGGGTAACATATAGGAAATGGAAGAAGAATTTATCCATGGGAGTCTGCACACCTCCTGTCTGAGCAGATTGGGTATTTTGAAAAGTTCACCAAGCGATCATTTTTCTGGCTTACAGACTTTCTCATTTACTGCCTGAAATGCAGCACGTAGTCACTATTCCCTAGACACACAATGAGACTTTGTACATACGAAAAGCAGTTTGACAATGAAATAAAACAGAGCTGATGGCATGGGTAGCACAATAACACTAGTTTTCTAGGTTAGGTTAACATGAACTAAAACTACCACCTAATACGCTTTAAAATTCTTGCTACACATGTGAACTTTTAACTGTTACCTGCTACTTCCTTTATTAATTGTCAGGGGAAAAAAGCTTTTTTTCTGGACTACTCTGCTGACACCTAGCGAGTCTCAGCTCCAACAGCTTCAGAAAAAGAGAGGCGGTATCAGAGCAGCTGTTCTTTTCATTCCACTCGCAGTAAAATGTTTTATATGGCCGTGTCTGTGATTCAGCAGAGTGCTGAATCATACATCAACTCAGAGAACACTGTAATACTAATGAGAGGAAAATGTAGAAAGATGGTAAAGGGGAGAAAGGGAAAAGAAGCATAAAGAAAAGTAGTGATGGTCAAAATCTTTCTCTCACAGAATAAACACCTTTAACAAGGATGAATAAAATTTGCCACTAGTTGTGACTTCCATCTTTTGCTTTCTGTACTTCACATGTTTAACTGGGATATCTCAGTGTCTCTAATTTCAAGTTAATGACTACTTTGTTGTTTGTTTTTAATGCAAAATATATTTTGCATTAAAATATACTCCTTATTATTGTCTTAAAATTAATTGCAGTATAATCCTACCATTACAATGACAAAACATGTTCTCTTATCCTTGGATTTTTTTGGGAGAGTGGCAATTTCACATTAAAATCTCAGCTTCACTAAAGTGGCTTAATATTGCCTGGGAAACAGCCAGTTTTCTCAGTTAGGAGAGATGGCATTTTCTTATGTCAAGGAATTCTGCAACTTACAATGGACACAAAAGCAGTTTAAAAATAAACTTCCTCTTTTCAAAAGAAATTGAAAAAATGAATGTAAGTGCTGACCTCTGACAACAAAGACTAATAAGATCACATTTTACTTTCCTGAAAAATGGCTCCAAGAGGTTGCAGTCATTACTCCTGCATAAAAAATGTGATAACACATACTGCCACCAACTGTCATCAAGTTGGTCTCTTGAAGAGCTGCTGGTCAGGAATTTTTAGGTTTCTCTGTGAGAATTTCCTATCTGTCTTTCTAAAATGGTTTATCTAACTAAAATCTTACAAAATGCACAGGTGTTTTGGATGCTTAAAAACCATCTACACGGAGAGTTAGTTTTCTTCAAACTTGCAGTGTAACAAATTTAGGGTAAATAAACTTCACTTCAGCAATATAAAAACAGCCACTAAAAACAAACACTGTGTAGTTCTTTGCATCATAAACATAACCAAGATACTAAAGATTGCACAAGCTGAAAATTATCAGAAAACAAGAGACAATACACAATTCTATTAGTGAAAGAAATTAGCTAGTGTGCCTGCTTGGATGTGCTTTTCTTACAATGCTGCTCATGCCAGTGGCTGGGCTTCTCCTCTCAGACACTGCTCAAGCTCTTCACTGTGGTACCAAAAGTACTGCAACTTTCTTTCCTCTTCAACCTGTTTTCTTAGCTTAGACACTCCAGTCAGTCAGAACTTAATCCTGCATTTAAATGGGAAGTTCAGTCACTTTTATTTCTTTTCCACAGCACAATAATCAAAATTAGGATTTCCAGATAGACCAGAGGATATCTCACTTAAGAACACTCTGGGATTATCATCTTAACTGGGTGCTGAATCTCTTGAGACTAAAAAGCTCATTATGTCCAAAATACTTATATGTCTATAATTTTTATTTTATGCATGTATGATTACCAGTTATCAGGGGAAGATAAAATTGTTCAGATGAAACATCAGGGGTTTACGTATTTTTGCCTTGCAACTATATTAGGAGTAGTGTAATTAAGCATTCAGACACAGACCTTAATCAGTCTCAGTGTTTAAGCAGCTTTCTGATAACTGCAATTAACTGCCTATAAATGTAAGAGACATTTTATTATATAACTACATGTAAGTGTGATTAACTGAACTTTTTGATATTTAGGTCAAAGACTGCCACTTGATATATTTTGCCTCTATCTATGATAAATTTCTGACTCAAACTATTACACAACTTAATAAAAACTTAACTTTAAAGTTCTTAGGTGGGTGTTTTTCTGCTTCTAAAGTTCAAATAAATTCTCTGTCATCAAAAAGTAAATTAAAATTTTCATCTTGTAAAAAGAAAATTCTTATTACTAAAAGCATGCTTTTACCCTATACTCATTTAGTAATTTTCATAACTTATTTGATTTGGCCTGAGATACTCAAGATGATTGTTATTAGTTAATAAAAAAGTGAATCATTTACTACGTCTTTTACTAGACCTGTATTAATTGCAATTGATATATCAAAAATTATTACTTCTACATTCACCATTTGTAATTATAATTATGGAGCTTAAAGAACAATCAAGAAAATAATATATTCCCACTGGAAAAAGAAAAAAAGTGAGAAGAGAAACAAATCAAACAAGATCATTTTATCCAAGTTCAGGAGCAGAGCTGCTTTTATTTCCAAAGCTTTCACTCCGTAGCCTTAACCTTGTTTAGATGAATGGCAGAAACTTCTTTGTTCTCATTTCGATTGTCTTGATCCCTCCTCAGATCTCTCTTATCTCCACTTAATGCAGGGAACAATTTCTTCTTGAGAAAAAGCAGGAAGATCATTTTTATTGTCTGTCTCATTGCCATAGTTTGGCTTGTGAACCCGTCAGGTACAAGATACAGAAGCTGCAACAAAGCCCTGAACTGCTAAAAATAAAGACATTTGTAGCATTTTTGTGCTTTTAACTGTCAGAGCCTTTTGCAAATACCAACAATGTAATCCTTGGAACATACCTGATTACCATATATCCAATGCACTGATACATGAAAAAGGAAAAAACCTGGTTTGACTTCTTTCACTGACAGCATTCAAATTCCAGACAGGTCCAATTCCTCAACACAAACTGTCAAATACTGCTGCTTTCAATACAGTCATAGGCAATGTGAAATTACCACACAATCAAGCTATCAGGACAATTTGGAATGGTAACAGAATTTTCAAAGTTTTGCTACAATAATTGGAATCCCAGTGTATTCCTGAAATTTTCCTATCTAGTGTGAGAAAAGCCCAAGTACATTATACATGTCTAAGTTCCAACATATTGCCAGTCTCTGTAACTGTGTTGTAGTTCAATACACAGGTGGTATTACAAATAAAGTAATGTATTTTAGTTTTATATCAAAGTAAGACATTTAAAAAATTACCAGTTTTCATTACAATGCAGTCAACCAACAGCACACCACTTCTTTATAGAGGATATGCTTTTTGATTCATTTGAATAAATGCTTCTGGTAAAAGCACCAGAGTACAAAACTGGGAATAACAAAGCAGTTGTCCTATTGTACTTAAAATAGCTGCTCCTATAACACATGCATTGTTAGGAACCAGACATATGTCAACTCTTGTAAAAGAAATCTGCCATAAAATCTACAGAGATACAGGAGAGACTCTAGTTACGGGCCAGTAGTATAATAAAGAGACTGAAGCATCTCTCCCACAAAGTAAGCCTGAGAGGGCAGGACTGTACAACCTGGAGAAGAGAAAGCTCAGGTAGAATCTTATTAATCTATGTAAATACATGAAGGGAAGGTGAAAAGGCACAGAGCCAAGCTCTTTTCAGTGGCACCCAGTGACAGGACAAAAAGCAAAGAGCACAAACCAAAACACAGAAGGTACTGCATGAATATCAGGAAACACTTCTTTTCAATATGAGGGTGACTGAGCACTGGCAGAGGCTGTCCAGAGCAGTGTTTCCACCCCTTTGAGAAATTAAACACACAGCAGCTCTAGGAGCTGCTCTAGGCAGCCAGCTCTAGGAGACCCTACTTGAGGAGGGGGTTGGACATGATGATCTCCAGAGCCCCATCCCAACCTCAACAATTCTGTGATACAACAACATCCCTTACAAGTAATAAACCCAGAGAGCATTTTCCTTAAAACTATTTCAATAAGTAGACAATTCAGTAAAATATTGAAGTGATTCTGATTCATCCCAGTTTTCACAAATTATCCTCCCCCTTCTCTTTTGCCCCTGTTTTTTCCTTCTTTTCAAAGTCAAGGACTCATTCTACACAGTGCAAAAGAGTGTCCTATTCATGAAGTAGTATTCTGAGATATCTGGCTGTATAAAACTTCATTCACCAAACACATGGGCTGCATATTTACAGAGCCTGGTTTCCCATCTGACCATTTTAGTAAAGCGAAGACCAGAAACTACTGCTCATCCTGTGAATACAGCCAGCTCCAGTAGCATTATTATTGCCTTTTTAATTTTTAAAAGGATAAAATAAGAAGAGACTCATTGAAATCTCCCTAAAAACAAAGGCCAAATCAGTATTAAATTTGTCATTTAGTATATTGGGCTCAGGCAGACCTTACTGTGCTGACACAGTCTAACATGAATGCCAATTGACTAAATTTTTGTGATCCAAAGATCACCAATCAGTGTGTCTCTTCATAAGGATTTCGCTCCCATTATGTTCTGACACACCTCCTCCCACTCAAATTTCTTCTGTTTTGCATAGGTCATGCCTTTCTTAATTGTCTTCTTTTATCCAAGTAACAAAATTATTGTTTGTCAAATTGTCTTGGTTTAAAAGACAGGTGTCTGCTAGGGAAGGCAGGAGCCTCCCTTGGATTGGAAAAACTGCAACCCCTCTCCCTCTGAATTATTATAAATTTAAAATCAAGAGGCTCTCAGGCAAAGATATGGGAATAGGAATAACAGTTCTTTACTAATATCTAAAATAAAGCTAACAAATAATAACAACTATGGCATTAACCAACAAACAACCAGAAATCCAGTGGCAGCCTGCCTGGCCTCGGGCACCTTTTCCCTTGGTGCAGTTCCAGTCACAGCCTGCAGGGGGCGCTCCGGATGCGATGGTTCCCCCGCGGCTGCAGGGGGCGCTCTGGCGTGAGCCCAGGTAGCACAGGGCAATGGCGGCTGCCGGCGTGGAGAGAGGTGGGGGAGTTCCACAAACCCTCAGGGGCGGGGGT